>MU160279.1:49131-84152 GCA_015888305.1 Antheraea pernyi
TGCAGTAATGCTCACCCCGTTTGGTAAGAAGCTGTGATGAATCACACCCACACCGGCGCTAGACCACCAAACAGTAACCATCACTTTTCTAGGGGTAAGTTTTCGTTTAGGGCATTGTTTAGGTGCTGAACCAGGATCCAACTAACTTGCTAAGCGCTTGCGGTTATCAAACAGAATCCATTTTTCATCGCAGGTAACAATGCTGTTCAAAATTCCTTCATTTGTGTGTCTGTTGAGCAGTGCAAGGCACGTCTCGATAAACAATGCCCTAAACGAAAACTTACCCCTAGAAAAGTAATGATCACTGTTTGGTGGGCACGCGCCGGTGTGATTCATCACAGCTTCTTACCAAACGGGGTGAGCATTACTGCAGATGTGTACTGTGAAGAACTGAACACAATGATGGAGAAGCTGGTACATCTCCAACCAGCATTGGTCAATCGCTCGTCTCCGCTGATCTTGCACGACAACGCGCGACCTCATACTGCACAGCAGACGGTCTCCAAGTTGCAAGAACTGGGGTTGGAAGTTCTCTGTCATCCGCCCTACTTACCAGACCTTGCGACTACAGACTACTACTTTTTCCAGAATTTGAATAATTCCTTGGCGGGAAAAAAATTATATACCCGAGAGGCAGTACAAAATGCCTTTGAAGAATTTATTGCCTCCCGTCCAGCTGATTTCTTTAAGAAGGGCATCAATAAACTGCCTCTGCGTTGGCAAAGATGCATTGATTGCATGGGTGATTACTTCGATTAATACAAATTACATGAAAAAAATTCGATTAAATTTTTTCATACAAAACGGCAATTTCATAGGTAAAGACCTAATATAATATCTATAATTAATATTTATAATGCCACTCGACAATGGCAGTAAAAATCTGTACGATAGGTTGCGAAAAAAAACATTAACATTAAAAAAAGTATGCCAATTGAATGTTCCATGGAAATTTTCTAATACGAGGATTTGGAACAACGTCGAAGGAACTGCTCGTGATTTCAATGTGTTGTTTGAAAAGGACTAACGAATGCACCATGCTTTTGTAATGGTAACTTAGAACCTCAGTGAAGATAGCTAACTTAGGTAAACAGCAATTAATTGAAGGTGAAATAAGGTGGAAGACTTATTTCTTATCTTATTAATTTTTATGTACGAAACAATCCTTAAACGATCATTACATCGTCACGCGTCATGATATGCTAGTAAGTGTAATCGACCGTATTGCGCTTGATGCAATTATTGATTAAAATTGATTAAATGCGTGTTGCACCCACGCTTTTGTAACCGATCCTCGCGCCGCCGCGAGGGAAGGAATCCTCTTTCGCTCCCGCACACATCGCGGTTCTCAGTAATATCTCGAGCCTAGGTCGCCCCCGTGCGGGGCCCTCGAGATATTATTATCGCGATACAGTGACTCACCTACATCACTTGAACACACATATGAGATCATCTCTCTCACACACGTGCACATACATACACATGGTGGGAGGGTTTTGTTTTTTTTTCCTCATCGAACTGAATCGAATAGTTTTAGTTCGTTTCATTCCGATATACACGTATTCATTTGTGAATCATGCAATTTCGATTGTATGGTTCACAAATGTATGAATAGCTTAGAATAGTTAGCTAGGTCAGACGCGACTTTTTCCAGGTAACAGCCCAAGCCGAGGTGCGCGTGCGCCCTTGTGTATGTTACCTAAAAAACCAAATCGTTTGAGTGCCTTAAGCGCCAACCTTAGTAGTCCGGTGAAGCTGTGAAGACCCTGCCAGGTCAATAGCGTAGTCAGTTCGAGGACAAAAAAAAAAGCGCTTGCTTGCGTTACACTAGCAACGCGTGGTATAGCGGCCTGTCTAATATTGATGTTTTGTATAGAGATTGTGTAACACATCATATGGTTGATAAATTAATAAAAATGTATATAATTATTGCTGGTAGTGCCAATAGATATCAAAACCTGACGAATGTTAATAATTACAATTTATAAATCATGAAATTGGAACAATTCATACTATAATTATCCCATAAATCAAAACAGAACAGAGTTATTCTATTGTTTTGAGTTTTCACTTCTGTCGGCAGTCCTTGTGACTGCCTCGACTTTTATTATTAAGTTTTTTATACGAATAGAACGCATAAGTCACGGGCTATTGTTAGTACAATGTAGAGTTTGTGTAAATATGGATGCTGTGTTTTATTTTTTGCAGTTCTGGGAGATAATATCTGATGAGCACGGGATAGACACAACGGGACGTTACACCGGAGATAGTGAACTACAGCTGGAGAGGATTAGCGTTTACTATAATGAAGCATCAGATGGTATGTAAACGATTTGTGTTTTCTTATACGTTATGTATATATACTAATGTTTTATATATGTAAAACTTGTATTATAACGGTGTATAAACTATTACCATACCAAATTTCATCCAAATCCGTCCAGTAGTTTTCGCGTAATTCCGTACGAACGACAGACAGACAACAATTTTATTTAACTATGTAAGTGTATTCTGTCATTAATTCTGAACCTGAGTATATTTTCTTTAAATTATTTAACTTCCAGATTTTGTCTCGTTACCCTTTTATTATATGTGTAGATTTGTACATATAAGCCAAAGTAGTATCACTTCCTCCACGTGTTCATACTGATACACGCAAAGTTTTTTTTAATGAAACTTTGCAGTAATGCATTTGATATATTACAATAACGCATAATTAATAAAAACTAGTGGGCGCCCATTCGACCATAGTTCATTGATTTTTTAAAGTTTGAATTTTATTAGGGTTCTTTTGTCAAAGGGTTATTATGTTATAATATCATTGTAGAATGTAGAATGAAAAAGGGTAATTGGAACGTAAGAGTAAAATAATACATACAGTCGAGCATAGCAACCTCCTTCACAACCTGTTTGGAAATCCTTTATTGACAGATGTCAAAATGTCTTTTTTATCTACATGTGTGTATCCGGAACGTCCAGTTTCCCTTTAGTGGCGTAGTTAACGTGATGGAGCCTTACGAAGTCTCCAGCACTTAATAAAAACGTTAATTAAGGCGCACGGCGCGGAGACACTTAACTTTACTGCTTGCAGCCGAACACTCAGAAGCGTAATGTCAGATTTTAATTCGACCGTTTTGCATGTCAAATAGGGATGCGCCCAGTAATGTTATGTCGATGTCAATGTCGACATATGTTCAATACTTCCGTCGGTTCCATCAGTTAGGCTTATGATTTTACATTACTATTGCAACTTAACCAGCAAGAAGTATCGAATACGGAACATATACAGTGTTATATTTTGAGTTTGTTGAACATAAGCCTCAGTGGCGCAGTAGGCAGCGCGTAAGTCTCATAATCTTAAGGTCGTGAGTTCGATCCTCACCTGGGGCAATGATTTTTGGAGAACAATTGACCCTCCCGTAAGTCCTAAGTTCCATATGTACATCGGCTTTAATCGTTGACACCAGATCGAACGTAAAGTGACGATCACAGACCTCCTTATATAAAGTGACGATCTTCTATCCATAATTCTAATAAGAATGTAAATCAAATGTGTCTCTATTATTTGGCTTGTAAAAAAAATGATGCATGTGTCTTAGAATAAACAATAAAATACATTTTAATCAATTTTAGAAGCGTCTGTCTGTTTGTATGAACACGCATCACTGCTAAAATTCTGCGTTCATGATAAAACCTTTTCAAGGAAATCATAAAGCATATCTTCGAGTCATGTTTAGTGTTGGTTTCATTAAAATCGGTCCACTCTATCAAAAGTTATTGTAATTTGAATGAGGACGCTACTTAAGTACGAGAGATAAGTAGATATGTCTTTATTAGTCACAGTTCTGTACAGTTAGTTTGTAATAAATAAAAAAAAGGTTTTAATAAATAAAAAAAAGGTTTATTTAAATTTTAATAAAAGTTTAAAAGTATTTTTTTATGTCATAGGAGGCAAACGAACAGGTCAGGGTCACCTGATTTTAAGTGATCACCACCATCCATAGACACTAATACCAAGGGAGTCACAAGTGCGTTGCCACCCTGTGTTTGGGCGAGTAGTAGGGAGGTGGGCTTACGGCGCTCTCACTGATCGAATGAAACGCAACAATGCAAGCACTGTTACTTGACGTGGGTGTTTCTGTGGGTCGGGTGGTACTACCGCGGACGAGCCGACCCATTCATGCTGAAACCAGCGTGCTCTAGCTTCAGCGTGCCTCTACCATCTATAATACATACATAAATACATACATTTTTGACTATATACATTTTTACAGCCCAGCAGTTAAAATGGTGCTTTCATATTGTTGACAAAGTTTGTCTGGATTACTTCTTCTTAGAGAATGCTATATGTATCGCATATTTCTTGCGAATGTCTTCTTCTTCAGTCTATTTTGGCAATTGTTATTAGCATTCACGATTGGTTAATAATATTACAAGTGTATTGCGATAATTTCAGTATCCGTGGTATTATTTCTCATCTATTTCACTTATGGACAATAATCGAACTGTATTACTTAAAACGCCAACATTACAGATTTGAATAAAACAAGATTATGAACTGAATATGGTCATTCCATCCTTAAGGCTCACTAAGTCCGAAACCAGTTTTTTAGGTAATAGTGTTATGTTTTAAAAGAGCCCATCAGACTTCGTAACTATATAATAATAATCATTAATACAGTGGTACAACAAAATAATCCCAAGGAGGGTTGATGTCAGGCAGGCGGCCGATCGTAAAAATTAAGCCTTGAACACGAATGATTAAACCGTCAGTTATCTTATCAGATATCATGTAAAATGTAATGGTTAGCCGAAATTGCGTTAGTACTTAATGTTATAACAGCTGATCTCTTTGTTCGTACTGATTCGGTTGTGACATATTTACGTATCAACATTTTGTTTTATGTACTGCAAGAATTAAATACATTTATTGAAATAAAAAAAGTTTCAAATTAATTTTATATAAGTAGTACGATTAATTTCAAATAGCGTATATAATTATTAAGCCTATATTGGATAGATTTCGATTCTTTTTTATTAATTTTACTTCTAAGCCACTTGGTTATTTATAAGTCACTTGGGCTTTGTATAGAACTAGCTCCTGCCCGCGACTTCGTTCCGTGGAATAGCGATTTTGGGCTCACACTAACACGCAGCAGAAACTCTCAAAATTTGAAAGCGATTTTGAAACATTCTTTATAGGTGCTCCGCTTCTATTGGTCTTAGCGTAATGATATATATGCCATATAGCCTTCCTCGGTAAATGAGCTATTTAACAAGGAAAGATTCTTTCAAATCGGACCAATAGTTCCTGAGATTAGCGCGTTGAAGCAAACAAACTTTTCAGATTTATAATATTAGTATAGATTATAGTATAAATAAAGACTATCACGATAACTTCATTTAGTATAAGTTTATTTAAAGTTTTAAGAAATGACTATTTTTACAGGTATTGTAGGTAGTAGAGCCTCGCTGAAATTATTATTGGTTTCAGCATGAATGGGTCGGCTCGCCCGGGGTAGTTGAACAGCCGATAACTTCCACCAATAGCGTTCGAGGTCATTAGTAACACCCCGATAAAGTCAATAGCGCGGTATCGTAGGTCAATAGTGGTTCCCCGGGTGGCGTTGTAGTCTCGCCTCTCGGGTGTGTCACGGTACCGGACGTAGACGTTAACATAAGCGCCTTCTCAGGGCCTAAAGTGAATAATGAATATTTTGATTTTGAATATAAAAACCACTTCAATGGTAGATTTTTTTTAACTTTACCGATTCGTAGACTGTTTTCTTACCTACCAAACTAAATACATATATGATAGCTAGTATTATAATAGGCACACACGTGACTAGATATTATAAATGGAAACAAAACTAATAAATATATATTTCAAAGACTGAATATTAGTCTTAATTGGGAATTGAATCTCAGTTCTATAGTGAAGCTTATTAAGCGTGTTATTGTTTTGTTAAGGAAAGCGGTACGTTCCTCGAGCTGTCCTGGTGGACTTGGAGCCAGGGACGATGGACGCCATCAGGGGTTCAACGTACGGCACTTTGTTCAGGCCAGATAACTATGTCTTTGGACAGAGTGGAGCTGGTAAGGCAGTTTAATTGTTTTACTAACCGCTTTTTTTCAAATCCGTTTCACATGCTATAGTGGCAATATCCAGACACAGCAGTACCTTTGTCTACTATACCGTCGTGACTGACGACGTGATGACTAGGTACATCCATCGGGCCAGGACATTGTGGATTATAATAGTCATAAGGGATAAAAATGCAATCGCCATAAAGACAAGAACCTTCTTAAAAAATCGGTCCTAAAATAGCTAATAATAAATAAAAATCCCAATAATTGCTCACAGATACAATGATTTTTGACGTATAATGAATTAAACGAAAGCAAAAAAAATCGGTCCTAAAGTAGCTAATAATAATAATAAATAACAAATCCTCACAGATACAACTTTTTTTGTTTTTTTTTCTCGATAAGACTATGCTATTGACCTAGCAAGGTC
Source organism: Antheraea pernyi (assembly GCA_015888305.1). Classification (NCBI taxonomy): domain Eukaryota; kingdom Metazoa; phylum Arthropoda; class Insecta; order Lepidoptera; family Saturniidae; genus Antheraea; species Antheraea pernyi. Next base: position 55,649 of record MU160279.1, read on the forward strand.
TTAAAAACTTCACCGGAACAGATACAATGATTTTTGACGTATAATGAATTAAACGAAAGCAAAAAAGGCGCGGGCTGAGAGTGCAAAAAAAAAAATAAAAAAAAACGCTTTTTTTTAACAGAATTAAAAAAGGATGAACTTTTCATTATGGTTCTATGTTTTTTTTATTTATCACCTCAGGGCGCAGTAGTCCGGTGAAGCTGTTAAGACCTTGCTAGCTAGCATTTAGCACATATTGACCTAGGTCAATAGCGTAGTCAGTTCGAAAAAAAAAACTTAGGACGCCATTTATGAAACGAATTAGGCATAGAATTATGAAACCGCTTACACTTACAATAGAAGTCGCATAAGCTACGTGCCTGCCTTACCACTCATACATGAATTTAAATTCCATAAAAGATACTGGAATAAAAATTGTGATTATTAAATAAACACATTAATTCTATATACCTTATATACCTATATAAATAATTTAATAAGCTCTTTGCAGTGAAACACTGCTATCCAAAGATACCATTCCACGCGGACGAAGTCGCGGGTACAGCTAGTTAAAATATATTTAAACATCACACTCTATTACATTTTTAAAAGTAGTAAAGATAAAGTAAATTCAAAGAGTCGAGTTTTTAATAATCTTATTTTATTTAAGAGTTACAAAATGTTGTATTATAACATTTAATTAAATATATTTTTATTGTATTTTAGTGATTTTGCATCCGGTTTAACACACCGACATTTGCTCTCTCGCTCTGGCTCACTAATTTTTGTAATTGTGTCTTTTACCTGTCGTTTTTCCGTTGCATCCGGTTTCATATAACAACGATTCTAAAGAAGTTTCACTTCAATAAAATAAAAAACGCTTATTTTAACAGACTTCAAAAAGAATGAAGTTTTCATTATGGATCTATGTTTTTTTTATTTATCACCTCAGGACGCAGTAGTCCGGTGAAGCTGTTAAGACCTTGCTAGGTAAATAGCGTAGTCAGTTTGAAAAAAAATCTTAGGACGTCATTTATAAAACGAATTAGCTGATTCTTTTTTTGGAAGTGAAAACTTTTTTAGACGCTTTGAGCGGTATTTTTAGCAGAACATAAACTCATGACTCGCTAGTAAGCGTGACCGGCCGTATTGCGCTTGCGCGGCTTCCGTATTATAGCGACCTGTGTACATGTAATATTGATATTTTATATTGAGATTGTGCGGCCCATCGTCATATGACTGATTAACAGACTTTATAAAAATGTATATAATTATTACGCCGAGTGCTAATGAATGTGAAAACCATACTAATGTTAATAATTTCAATAAACAAATTATGACATAGATATAAATATTATAACTCACGCTATAATTAATTAAAAAGAGAACACAGCTATTCCATTGTGTAAAGTTTTCACTTCTGTCGGTAGTCCTTAAGACGGCCTCGACATCTTTAAAATTAGAAACAAGATAATTTCTAGAAGCTCCCATTTGCATTGTATTAGCATTGAACCTCATGGTAGGTTTATCACAATCCAAGACTATGTAAGTACCTGATTACGACCAAGGATTAGGCCCTATGGCGCTTCTTTTTTATATCAAAAGGAGTCAAAGGAACCTATGGGTCACCTGGTGTTAAGTGATCACCACCGTCCATAGACACTAGCAACACCAGGGGAGTCGAAGTGCGTTGACAGCCTGTGTATGGGGGAGGGGTAGGGAAAGGAGAAAGGGGAAGGGAAAGGGTCTGCAGCGGGTCTCTTACAGACCTATGTTAATGATAACCTAATTTTGTACAAGGAAATCCATTATCACCGCTAATACAGCTGTTGGAATTAAAATTACTTGAGAAACCCTCTTTCTGTTAGGCAACAACTGGGCAAAGGGCCACTACACGGAAGGCGCAGAACTTGTAGAGTCTGTCATGGACGTCGTGAGGAAAGAAGCCGAGCCCTGCGACTGTTTACAAGGTGAGCGATTACTTTCTCGTGGAATTCTAAATACAGACGTCTCACTAATCCGGCATTATGAAAATCGGGCGTTATCGGATTATTGGATTGTATAGAAGAACTGTGATATATTATAATATAATGGTAATGGCGACCACTTTGACCTATAAACTTAGAAATGGCGCTGGTGTGCTCGAAGATGGCTTATGTAGCCTATCTTCGTGGCAAAGCTTCGTGAACATTAAGGGCACGTGAGTGCGCTGTTCTCATAATGATATGTTATGGCAGCAGAAGGGCGAGCCTTTAACTGGTCGCGTTCAGTATCAAGGTCTGCTTAACGCCGACCCTCGAACTTGCGTACTGGACTGTTCACCATCCTGCGCCATTCTGGCCGTTGTACTGCCAAATGTTCCCATCAAACTCGATCTGGTTTATCTCTTCATGTGTCGCTTTGGACATCCTTGTACCGGAGGAGGGGAACACCATGATTCCGCTTGCCCCCCTCCAGTTCAGAATAGAAGATGCACTTCGCCTCTCTTTCCTCCGCCATACGAAATAGTAGTGAAGCGGTCAGATGCGCAGGATATATTAAGGTGCACAAGTGTACGCGCAGGACACAGGTGCATATACTCGTTCTGGACCCAGTGGAACGGGGACCGTTACGACCGGAGAAGGACTCAGACAGATGGTACAGTATCCCGGTGAGAAAATACAAGGGGGTCAGTACTATCTCGCATTCCCTTAATCGCTTTTTACGATACCCACGGGAAGATATGGGGTGGTGCTACTCTACTCTGCCTTCACCACACGAAACTGAACTAAATAACTGTATATAATTGTTGAAGGTAAAATACTGATACCGATGCATAAGCTCAGAACAAATGTAGTGGTGTGAGGGAAGCGTGGGTGTAGGGTGCCAGATTGTTGGACGTATGGGACTATTGAAATGCCGGATTACTGAGACTCTACTGTATTTGAATTGATAGAATATATATTGAACCAAATTGAAGTAGATAATGAGATAGTTGCTTCCTTAGTTGAGGACTACTGTAATTAAAAAATATTGAAGCCATTAATCGAAATACAAATTATCGTATCTCTTAAGTTGAATCACATTATACATAAATACGAACGCTTCATGAAGATCGGTTGAGTAGTCTCGGACAAACATCGTGACACTCGGTTTTTATATATTAAGTTTACAAAAAATGCAGAAAAGTAATGTTTTCGATACTAAAATCACTCAGAATAGCAAGTTTCATTTTTACCGCGTATAAACTTACAAAAAATATCTTTTTATCACAGGGTTCCAGTTAACTCACTCCCTGGGAGGTGGCACAGGGTCAGGACTCGGCACTCTGCTCCTCAGCAAGCTCCGGGAAGAATACCCTGATAGAATCGTCAATACCTTCAGCGTGATGCCCTCTCCAAAAGTAGAGTACTATTTCTATAATCACTTGTACATATTTTAATTTTGCAATTAGAACTTACTTATGACATAGCTAGCTATTCGTTCGAACTTCGTATGGGAGAAATAAGTGTCTCGATTATTTTATACTAGTCTCTGCCCGCGACTTCGTCCGCGTGGAATAGTTAGTTTCGCCTAAACACAAACACGCAGCGGAAGCTCTAATGAGGAAAAAGACCCCAATTTTGAAACATTCTTCATTGGTGCTCCGCTTCTATTGGTCTTAGCGTGATGATATACATATAACCTTCCTCGATAAATGAGCTATATAACACAGAAAGAATTATTATTAAAAGCTGTGAAGACCCTGTCAGGTCAATAGCGTAGTCAGTTCGAGAAAAAAAAAATCGTTTTCAGTGTATAAAAATTTGAAATCTTAAAAAATAAGCATGTTATATGGACGATTAGAATTGGATTTAACTGATTTTTAAATGTAACGACACACATATTGGTGTTGGATGCTCTGCCGCGCGCCCTTCACTTTACCGTTACTCCGCGGCCGCGCGCCTGCTGTAATGCGACATGCGATAGATGGACGAAAACATTTCACGCGGTGGAAAAAAAACAATTCACTTTAAAAGATTTATTTATTTATTCATTGAACACCAACACAATGTACACTGATCATCATTAAAATAAGGCACAGTACAATTTGTAACAGTAAGTGTCATCGTAATTAGAGGTGTAGACTGCATGCTTAGTCTGACACTGAGCAAACAGTTAGGGTTACAAAATGAAATTAAGAAATTCACTGAGTTTACTTAATATTATACATTAAGAAAATTAATTCTGTAAACAAACTCAAACAAAATTTGAAATATACCAGCAAATCACTAATAGACATTGTAATAATTGTTAGCTGTCATACGTTAACATGATGGAGGCAGGAAAAAAAAAACAAAAACATTACATCTGAGAGTAATTTGATATTTGAAGCAGAATTTTATATGATCAATTGGAAAAATTAAAATAAATAAAAGAAAATTAATCTAATATAATGAGAATACGGGCAATAACGATTACACAATTTCTCCTTTAAGTTCCTTTCTAAACATGGCGATGCTTGCTGCGAATAAGTCAACATTTGTATTTTGTTTCGATGTACTGTTAAACTCACGAGTTAATCTGTTAAGTGGTGCGCTTTTACCTAGGTTAGAATTACTGTGAGTTTCTTTGATGATACTTATAAATCTTGTAGATCTAGGGAGTCTCGTGGGTATAACAAAGTTGAGGTTTGACAGGAGATAGGGAACGTCGAGTAAGCCATTCGCTAATTTGTACAAGAAAAGAAGATCGAAAGTGCGTCTACGTTCAGACAGCGACTTAATTTTGATATGGCTGAGCCCATCAGAATACGATCGGATAGCCTTTGCTAAATTACAAGAGGAGGTCAAATGCCACATGAAGCGCTGAACACTCTCGATCCTTTTTTTATAAATCTCGTAAAAGGGATTCCATACGACACTGCAGTATTCCAAATGGCTTTATACTAGAGAATTGTACAATACTATCTTCGTTCTAGAATGTCTGAAATCCCTGCAATTACGCAAAACAAAGCCCAGGCACTAGGCTATATTACATACATTATCAATGTGCCTATTCAGCTGTACCTTGTTATCTAATGTAACCCCCAAGTCTCTTATGAACGTTACTTCTTTGAGATAATTATTATTAAGTTTATAATTAGTATCAGGGTCACTTTTTTTTCTGGAGAAATGTATAAAGTAGTATTTGTCTACATTTAGGTACATCTTATTATCTTGGCACCAAACAGCAAGACGGTCAAGATCTTGCTGCAAAAGCAGAGTATCATTAGATGTCTTGACTGATTTGAAGATTTTTAAATCGTCAGCGAACAGACAGTAATTGGAATGATTGAAACATTTGCCATTATCGTTAACAAAAATGTTAAAAAATAAGGGACCCAAATGAGATCCCTGTGGAACTCCAGATAGGACTTTGTAAGGATCAGAACTGTGACCACTTACGACAACCAATGATTTTCTTTCCGTCAGATAGGAACTACACCAACTCAGCAAAGGTTCTGTTACTCCATAGACTGAAAGCTTGGTGAGAAGCAATTGATACTTTTTCGAAAGCTTTGTTGAAGTCGGTGTAAACAGCATCAACTGAGGAGCATGTATCCAGCTCTTTAGAGATTTTGTCGACGAATGTAACCAAATTAGTTGCTGTGGACCTTGCACCTTCATAAAACCATGTTGATGGGGATCCATAAGTTGTTTGAAATGTCCTTCGAAAATAGGATGTAGAAGCTGTTCAAACACTTTGGAAAATACCGGTAATATGGATATAGGCCTATAATTTTTTATCTGGTTTTTGTCACTGCTTTTATGAAGAGGCAATAAATGAATTACTTTCCAATCTGACGGAAAACAGCCAGAACTTTAAGATTTATTATAAATCAGACATAGAAGAGGAGCAAGTGATTTAGCGCACTTCGCGACAAAAACCGCTGGCAAGCCATCTGAGCCAGCGCCTTTATTAACATCAAGTCTTTTTAAGATTTTAAGAACATGACCATCTTTGAATTTAATTCACGCCATGTAATTGCTTGTACATAAGCCTGCCAATTGATTGGGTGCTACTGCAAAGTGGCTAGAAGAATACCCATTGTACACAGAAGAAAAATTCTTAGCGAAGAGATTGCAAATATCTTTCCCATTGGTAGCGACGTTTTGGTCAAGCGACATATACGCAGGATAATTACTGTTACATTACATTTCTTCTTTGCTTTAATAAAAGACCAAAATAATTTTGGGTTATTACTCAAATTTTTCTCTAGTTGAGATATATAAGAGTTATAGCATACTCTTATCAGTCGTTCAACACGTTTTTTTGCTAACTCAAATGCTAGTTGGTCCATAGGATTACTATTAAATTTTTTAATTTTATTTTTATATTTAAATTTTTCTTTAATGCTGCCAATTAAATTGTGAGAAAACCAAATGGGATACTTTTTAGATTTAGGTCTCGATTTAGGAACGAATAGCTCAATAGCTTTACGAATATGTTTATAAAGTACTTGCAGCATATTATCAGCGGATTCACATATTTTAAACTCCTCTTCCCACTGTATATCGCCTAAATAATTAATAATATTGTTAAAGTCGGCCTTGTAGAAACAAAATTGACTAGTATTGTTTTGTGAGAGAGTTTTATCTAAAGTATATAACAAGCTAAACGTAAAGGGAGGGTGAAGTGGATCAATGACAGAAAGTGGGCAAGTCGCGGCTTTCAAATTACTAACGTTAAAATTACATAAAACGAGATCTAACAATCTATTTTTATTGTTTAATAAATTATTATATTGTTTTAAATCATTTAAAGTAGCAAAATCTGTTAACATAGTATTATATAAGATAATATAATAAAATGACGATGCATATAAATCGTTTGAAAAATTCCAGACAATTGAACCAAGGTTAAAATCTCCTAAAATTAAATACTCTTATTTAGCTACATGATTAGAATATGTTTTATTTCAGGTATCGGATACGGTTGTGGAGCCTTACAATGCGACTCTGTCGGTTCACCAGCTGGTGGAGAACACGGATGAGACGTTTTGTATCGACAATGAGGCGTTATACGACATTTGCTTCAGAACACTGCGACTCGCTTCGCCCACTTACGGCGACCTGAACCACCTAGTCTCTGTAAGCTGTTTTATTTATTTACAAAACATGCATATAGCAAAAGTAAAAAAAAAAACAAAAATAACAATAATAATTTCACATGGATAGAACTTGCACTATTGGAGGGAATAGTGGCTTGAACCTGTAGGTAGTGTGGTCAAATCACTTGTTCTTCACCTCCATTGTTTGCGGGTTTAATATAAGGAGAGATGTGGATTGTATTTTTAACGGTCTAAGAGTGCAAAGGTATTACGGATACATGTTCATTCACGGGATTCAAAGGTATACAATAGATTGAGCTGGAAAAAAGAAAATATACGCATTTACTTGGCAGGGGTGTGACTATTCAATCACTGGTACCAATGCTGCTGCGGTGGAGGCACTATTATTTCATAGCGCCTGATAATACGGTACAGCGTCCGTACGCAAAATATACATATTTCCACTCGCGGCGTGGTTTGCGTTAGTTCGCGACGCAACCGATACTCGCGGCGGGTTCGATCACAATAGCGCGTTGACGAAGACTAGCGCGCGACTGCACGATCACAATAGCGGTATGTTTTAAGGAAAAAAATTCTAGGCGTGGGGAGAAATAGCAGTTGCCCTCGCGAATTGCAACAGAAATACCAACTATTAATAGTAATGAAAATTAACCTTTGTACATGTAAAATGTGAAGATCATAGAAAAAAGATTAAAAACCTTATGGACGGTAAACATTGAGTTTCGTTCTCGATGTATAAAATCGATGGAAATGTTAAAATAACATGTTATAGGAAAGATTAAAATTGTTTAAGTTGACAATGTCCGGGGTGACGACCTGCCTCCGGTTCCCGGGACAACTGAACGCGGACCTGAGGAAGCTGGCCGTGAACATGGTGCCCTTCCCGAGGCTGCACTTCTTCATGCCAGGTATATAATATCATTCATTTTATTTTAATGGTATTTCATAATTTCTCAGGTCGTGGTTTACAGGTCAAGTTTCTTATATAGTTCAGACATTTGATTGTAAATATTAAAGGTATACGCTACTCTATTTGGAACCTTTAAATATTAAAATATCGACTTCAAAATTTCGGGATCCTAATCATTTTAATGGTAGAAAATAGTGAAATAACGAGAAAAAAATATTTTCGATGATTTTGGATTTTTTTAAGAACTAGAAACACTGTTACCTCACGTCGGTGAGAGGGTACCAATACCCCGAGTGAGCCGACACATTCATTCTGAAACCGGTAGTAGCTTCCGCATGAATCTACCACCTACAGCACGGCACGCGTTTAAAAAAAATGTATTAAAGAAATATAGAATTGTGAGACTCTGTACAATATTATTATAGAAATGCTCAATAAGAACGTACTTACAGTAATATGTAACGTATACATTAGATATATAAATACTAACAATGTATCAAATGAGGTTTGTCATCAGCAACACATTTGGAACCTTAACCCACCATATAATTACCTCAGTGCTCACTTACACTGTATAAGGAACTAATGAAACGATGATTTAAAGATAGATAATGATATAATAAGCAATACGTTTCTTGTCTAATATATTATTAGAAAGGCCCCCTTTTATCTTCAAAATTACTATTTTATTTTAATGTAATTGTAATTATAATGTTGAATTGTAAACAATTAATAAGCCGATATCTTGAAATCTTCCATAAATATACATCAAGATAAAAAACTTTATATCTGTCTAAGCAATTTTTAATATTCGACAATTTAAATAGGGCTCATTGAACTCGATACAATAGTTACTATGGCTATTGGGATCCTTAGCCGAAAGCGCGGTAATTTAAAAAAAATGGCCGCCAAATTGTCCAAAAAGATAATAGAATCCAAATTACATACATAGATACAGATATATGAAATTTAATTATATTTATTCTTGGAGTTCAGTACAACGCACGTCTTACATGTTTACAGTGAACAACATATTCCTTGCAAAATTTCACGCAGACGAAATTGCAGGTAACAGCTAGTCTATCTGTCGGTGAACGTCCCGTAAACATCAGTCGAACCGTTTTGGAGATAGCAATGCGGGCGAAGCCACGGTTAACAGTTAGTCTAAATTAAAATAGATTAAATTACTTGTATAATGTCCGCTACCTGCCGGTGAAAGTCCCATGACAGTCAGTTCAAGCGTTTTGGAGACAGCATTGCGGACAGAGCCGCGATTACTAGCTAGTCTAAATTAAAATAGTCTTGATTATTTCTTATAATCCCGTACCGTAAAAATCAATCGAATCGTTTCGGAGGTAGTACTACGGGCGAAGCCACGGCTAGCAGTTAGTCTAAATTAACAAAGACTAAATTAATTTTTATGATGACTTCTATCTGCCGGTGAAAATTCCGTGAAAATCGCTCCAACCGTTTTGGAGTTAGCATTGCGGACGAAGCCACGGTTAATAGCTAGTCTAATTTAAAGTAACCCGCTGTAATTTTAGCTATCTGCCACTGGCAGAATTCCTGTGAAAATCGGTCCAGCCGTGTCGGAGATTACCCGGAACAAACAGACAGACCGACAGACAGACAGCCAGACCGACAAAAATTTTTTAAATTGCATTTTTGTTATCAGTGGTCGTTATTTTCTGTCTTACCAATCAGTTATTTTTTAAATTTTGATATTACATACAGACACTTCATTTTTATTATATGTATAGACTAGCGGGCCCGGCAGACGTTGTCCCGCCCTGATTATAAAAAATCCTTGACAAATTATATACTAAAACGTTCCTCATGAATCACTTTATCCACTGGTGAAAGCCGCTTGAGAATCCGTTGAGTAGTTTTTGAGTTTATCGCGAACAGACAGACAGACAGACGCGCTAGGAGACTTTGTTTTATACTATGTAATAATGATTGATATGATTGGGGTATGTGCATAGGGTTCGCGCCGCTGACGGCTCGGAACAGCCAGGTGTACCGCGCGCTGACGGTGCCGGAGCTCACGCAGCAGATGTTCAGTCCCGGGAACATGATGGCGGCGTGCGACCCGCGCCGCGGCCGCTACCTCACCGTCGCGGCCATCTTCCGGGGCCGCATGTCCATGAAGGAGGTCGACGAGCAGATGCTCACGGTGCAGGACAAGAACTCCAGGTAACAGCTACCACAGGATCTTTATACTTTATCCATTATCCGGTGTCATTTGACTGAATATTGTACATCATTTATGGTGTTTACGTAATATAGTTGGGTGGTCGTTGTGCTCAAGTGCATATAGGCAATGTTACAACGGACCATTCAATCTGAAATCTCACAAAACCTCTATGACCTTCCTAACAAGAGAGCCAACATCTTGTTGGAACATGAAAATTAGAATGATATAACAGAAATCTATGAATACAATATACTAGCCGGCCCGTGCCCACTTCGTTGGGCGGTAATAGGCATTATCAAGCTACGACTTTTCTCTAGAACTCAATCATATATCTCTCATAGTTAAGGCAACGTTCATAAGAAACGTTTTCGTTCGACCATTTTTCTCCGACTCCCCAGATATTTCCCCCTACAACCTCACAAACTTTACCTCTTTATAATATTAGTATAGAAATATAGATTATAGATAAAATAATTAGTTATAGCTTCTGCCCGCGACTTCGCACGCGTGGATTAGTTATTTTGGGCTAAGACGCAGCGGAAGCTCTCGAAAGGAAAAAATACTCCGATTTTAAAACATTTTTCATTGTTGCTCCGCTTCTATTGGTCTTAGCGTGGTAATATAGCCTATAACCAATTTCGATGAATAAGCTATATAACACTGAAAGAATCATTCAAATCGGACCAGTACTTCCTGAGATTACCCCTTACAACGTCAAACCCGCAAAATGACAAACTTTACCTCTTTATAATATTAGTATAGAAAAGCCATTGCTCGATTAAGCTCCCGCCAAAAACTCTTATGGGTAATTTGCGAATATATTTAATTAGTAACTGTGCCCGCGACTCCGTCCGCTTGGAACCTGACGTACAAGACGGTGATTAATGAAGTCCATTTACGTATCTACTTTTCTCTCGTACTTAAGTCGCGTCGTCATTAAAATTACAATAACTTTTGATAGAGTGGACCGATTTTAATGAAACTAAGACTAATTGGTACTTGACGGATATGCTTTATAACTTTCTTGGTGGGGCTTTAAAGCGTACTTTAGCAATGATGCGTGTACAAACAAACAAACAGAAAGACAGAAATTTCTAAAAACACCTACAACAATGTTTTATCACAAAAACCTAAAAATAACAGTACATGTTACATGTTACATTCTTATTTCAAGTATAGGTAATACACTACGAAGGAACTTCGTTTGAAACAGGTATTGTACGCAACACTCAAGTATTTTTTTTCTTGTCTACACAGCTTTGATTCATAGTTATGTTCCTATTGCCTCTTAAAAGCGAGTCTATAATTTGAATGTATTCCGTCTCGACCATTATAAGACAGCAGAAAGTTGTTTATAATATAAACTTCTGTAAACAGATCGACGGTGCAATAAATCTAAATTTTATAATTCAATCAGCCAATGTTTTTTGTATACCACGCGAGAGAAGTCAAGAGCGTAAGTAGTTTTAAAATATAATATGAGTATTTCGTGTTGTTAGTTACTTTGTGGAATGGATTCCGAACAACGTAAAGGTTGCTGTATGCGATGTGCCGCCGCGAGGACTCAAGATGGCGGCCACATTCGTCGGTAACTCCACCGCGATACAGGAGATATTCAAACGGATCTCCGAACAGTTCACCGTCATGTTCCGGCGAAAGGTTAGATTCTAGATTAAAAGATAGTTTTACAGTGCGATTGTCGATATAATCGTTTGGTGTCCTGTCGGATTTGTTTTTACCGACATCTATCGCTGTCTCTTCGTACTACATTGTTAGTTTCAGCGACATATCTTAAATGTTTGATATTTTTATGGTAGCAATAAATTTATTTTTACCTAATCTTCGTTTTTTTTTTATAACGATGGCTCTGTGCTTGAGTGTAAGGACAGAATAACGGTGACCTATATACGTAAACCATTCCGGAACGCGACAAACTAAAAGCGCCACTATGCAGGCTTTATGTACATGTGTATGATGATAGCAATCCAGTCGGCTATTGAACTTTATTACCTCGTTCGATACTGGATTTGTTTTTACAGTCGCTTAGTCCACACGTCTTTTTTGATTTCGTTTATTTTAATTTAATAATTTCGATCGTGGTTTGTAATTCTGAGCGTTTCACCACACTTACCTTATTAACTGCTACACTATATCTATATATCACATGTGCCAGTCGACCTTCGACATTTTTGTATGACGTAAGTACTTAGTTCAATAACTTTGGTAATTCACAGGCTTTCCTCCACTGGTACACCGGTGAGGGTATGGACGAGATGGCATATTACTCTCTGCTTCTGTGAACTCCATCTCGTCCATACCCTCACCGGTGTACCAGTGGAGGAAAGCCTGTGAATTACCAAAGTTATTGAACTAAGTACTTACGTCATACAAAAATGTCGAAGGTCGACTGGCACATGTGATATATAGATATAGTGTAGCAGTTAATAAGGTAAGTGTGGTGAAACGCTCAGAATTACAAACCACGATCGAAATTATTAAATTAAAATAAACGAAATCAAAAAAGACGTGTGGACTAAGCGACTGTAAAAACAAATCCAGTATCGAACGAGGTAATAAAGTTCAATAGCCGACTGGATTGCTATCATCATACACATGTACATAAAGCCTGCATAGTGGCGCTTTTAGTTTGTCGCGTTCCGGAATGGTTTACGTATATAGGTCACCGTTATTCTGTCCTTACACTCAAGCACAGAGCCATCGTTATAAAAAAAAAACGAAGATTAGGTAAAAATAAATTTATTGCTACCATAAAAATATCAAACATTTAAGATATGTCGCTGAAACTAACAATGTAGTACGAAGAGACAGCGATAGATGTCGGTAAAAACAAATCCGACAGGACACCAAACGATTATATCGACAATCGCACTGTAAAACTATCTTTTAATCTAGAATCTAACCTTTCGCCGGAACATGACGGTGAACTGTTCGGAGATCCGTTTGAATATCTCCTGTATCGCGGTGGAGTTACCGACGAATGTGGCCGCCATCTTGAGTCCTCGCGGCGGCACATCGCATACAGCAACCTTTACGTTGTTCGGAATCCATTCCACAAAGTAACTAACAACACGAAATACTCATATTATATTTTAAAACTACTTACGCTCTTGACTTCTCTCGCGTGGTATACAAAAAACATTGGCTGATTGAATTATAAAATTTAGATTTATTGCACCGTCGATCTGTTTACAGAAGTTTATATTATAAACAACTTTCTGCTGTCTTATAATGGTCGAGACGGAATACATTCAAATTATAGACTCGCTTTTAAGAGGCAATAGGAACATAACTATGAATCAAAGCTGTGTAGACAAGAAAAAAAATACTTGAGTGTTGCGTACAATACCTGTTTCAAACGAAGTTCCTTCGTAGTGTATTACCTATACTTGAAATAAGAATGTAACATGTAACATGTACTGTTATTTTTAGGTTTTTGTGATAAAACATTGTTGTAGGTGTTTTTAGAAATTTCTGTCTTTCTGTTTGTTTGTTTGTACACGCATCATTGCTAAAGTACGCTTTAAAGCCCCACCAAGAAAGTTATAAAGCATATCCGTCAAGTACCAATTAGTCTTAGTTTCATTAAAATCGGTTCACTCTATCAAAAGTTATTGTAATTTTAATGACGACGCGACTTAAGTACGAGAGAAAAGTAGATAAGTAAATGGACTTCATTAATCACCGTCTTGTACGTCAGGTTCCAAGCGGACGGAGTCGCGGGCACAGTTACTAATTAAATATATTCGCAAATTACCCATAAGAGTTTTTGGCGGGAGCTTAATCGAGCAATGGCTTTTCTATACTAATATTATAAAGAGGTAAAGTTTGTCATTTTGCTCTTAGCCAAACAAAAATTATTTTGATTTGAAATGGCCAGTACTGCAGAACGGCAATTTCATAGGTAAAGACCTATTATTTAGGTATTAAATAAAAAAACCTAATTTTAAATGAACAACGTATTAATGTAGTGAGAAATGGTTGTCTAATAAAACAAGCTTGGTATAACTCTGATATCATAAGGGATGCATTGCGGCCGAGTTATCTGCGATCTATTTAATTTACTCAGCGTGCTCATAGCTTTTTTGATGGGCACAAAAGTGGCACGAAATTTAAAATAATTGGAAATGAAGTTTAATTGGGTAGGCCAATTACAAAGATCCGGCGGGCTGCAAGTTGGGTATGGCTGGTCTAAAGGCTATCAAAGGGTGGATCAATAGTCGACCGTCGACATTTTTTGATAACGTAACTACTTAGTGTATTTGATAATTCAACAGCGTTGGTAATTCACAGGCTTTCCTCCATTGGTACACCGGTGAGGGTATGGACGAGATGGAGTTCACAGAAGCAGAGAGTAATATGAACGACCTGGTCTCCGAGTATCAACAGTATGAGGTAATTATGAACCATGATCTCTCTATCTGTATTGTGGGTTTGTTGATGAAAATTTGACCAATAAATTTCATCTACACCACCTGGATGAGTGGAGGTCTTCCACGGTGAGGTTTTCAAGGTCGTTTCTGCCTCGTACTTCGACCCTGTCGAATCGACTCCCACCGGCGGTATTCCCAAACAATTATGAATAGCAAACCTTCAAGAAACGAGCGTACGCTTTTTTAAAATCGTTTGGTGTCCCGTCGGATTTGTTTTTAACGACATCTATCGCTGTCTCTTCGTACTACATTGTTAGTTTCAGCGACATATCTTAAATGTTTGATATTTTTATGGTAGCAATAAATTTATTTTTACCTAATCTTCGTTTTATTTTTATAACGATGGCTCTGTGCTTGAGTGTAAGGACAGAATAACGGTGACCTATATACGTAAACCATTCCGGAACGCGACAAACTAAAAGCGCCACTATGCAGGCTTTATGTACATGTGTATGATGATAGCAATCCAGTCGGCTATTGAACTTTATTACCTCGTTCAAAATGACAAACTTTACCTCTTTATAATATTAGTATAGAAAAGCCATTGCTCGATTAAGCTCCCGCCAAAAACTCTTATGGGTAATTTGCGAATATATTTAATTAGTAACTGTGCCCGCGACTCCGTCCGCTTGGAACCTGACGTACAAGACGGTGATTAATGAAGTCCATTTACTTATCTACTTTTCTCTCGTACTTAAGTCGCGTCGTCATTAAAATTACAATAACTTTTGATAGAGTGAACCGATTTTAATGAAACTAAGACTAATTGGTACTTGACGGATATGCTTTATAACTTTCTTGGTGGGGCTTTAAAGCGTACTTTAGCAATGATGCGTGTACAAACAAACAAACAGAAAGACAGAAATTTCTAAAAACACCTACAACAATGTTTTATCACAAAAACCTAAAAATAACAGTACATGTTACATGTTACATTCTTATTTCAAGTATAGGTAATACACTACGAAGGAACTTCGTTTGAAACAGGTATTGTACGCAACACTCAAGTATTTTTTTTCTTGTCTACACAGCTTTGATTCATAGTTATGTTCCTATTGCCTCTTAAAAGCGAGTCTATAATTTGAATGTATTCCGTCTCGACCATTATAAGACAGCAGAAAGTTGTTTATAATATAAACTTCTGTAAACAGATCGACGGTGCAATAAATCTAAATTTTATAATTCAATCAGCCAATGTTTTTTGTATACCACGCGAGAGAAGTCAAGAGCGTAAGTAGTTTTAAAATATAATATGAGTATTTCGTGTTGTTAGTTACTTTGTGGAATGGATTCCGAACAACGTAAAGGTTGCTGTATGCGATGTGCCGCCGCGAGGACTCAAGATGGCGGCCACATTCGTCGGTAACTCCACCGCGATACAGGAGATATTCAAACGGATCTCCGAACAGTTCACCGTCATGTTCCGGCGAAAGGTTAGATTCTAGATTAAAAGATAGTTTTACAGTGCGATTGTCGATATAATCGTTTGGTGTCCTGTCGGATTTGTTTTTACCGACATCTATCGCTGTCTCTTCGTACTACATTGTTAGTTTCAGCGACATATCTTAAATGTTTGATATTTTTATGGTAGCAATAAATTTATTTTTACCTAATCTTCGTTTTTTTTTTATAACGATGGCTCTGTGCTTGAGTGTAAGGACAGAATAACGGTGACCTATATACGTAAACCATTCCGGAACGCGACAAACTAAAAGCGCCACTATGCAGGCTTTATGTACATGTGTATGATGATAGCAATCCAGTCGGCTATTGAACTTTATTACCTCGTTCGATACTGGATTTGTTTTTACAGTCGCTTAGTCCACACGTCTTTTTTGATTTCGTTTATTTTAATTTAATAATTTCGATCGTGGTTTGTAATTCTGAGCGTTTCACCACACTTACCTTATTAACTGCTACACTATATCTATATATCACATGTGCCAGTCGACCTTCGACATTTTTGTATGACGTAAGTACTTAGTTCAATAACTTTGGTAATTCACAGGCTTTCCTCCACTGGTACACCGGTGAGGGTATGGACGAGATGGAGTTCACAGAAGCAGAGAGTAATATGAACGACCTGGTCTCCGAGTATCAACAGTATGAGGTAATTATTAACCATGATCTCTCTATCTGTATTGTGGGTTTGTTGATGAAAATTTGACCATTCTTATCCATACTACATGTATTACGAAGAAAACCCATTATTATTGTCAATAAAAACAGACAATATACAAACACAATCCGGAGTTCCGATCGAACCGTCGACTTGAGCGGTTGTCCGTTTTGCTGCGCGCGCTAAGTTCAAACTGAACTTTTAATCACTTTTGCCCCTTATACCGACGTCTCGCTTCTGCCAAAGTAAGATTAATTTGATTTCTTCGATGTCATGCTACTGATTAATTAAAAAAGGGTAAAATATGCAATATGTGCAACTTATAGAACGTAATACGTAAACGCGACTTGCGGTAAGAGTCGACTGGTAAAAATCGTCACGTAAGGAAAAAGCGTTATGCCATGATTTTTTCTTTTTCTTTCTATTGTAATACGAGTGCGATTATCGTGCACTGTCGGTTGTATAAACTCAACACAGATCGCGTGAAAGTTTCATTTAAATGTATTTATTTTTTTATATAATTACTTATTTTATATCAATTTTTTTATTAATTTTATTTACATTAAAAAATGATAGTAAATGAAAAAAAAACAAATTACAAAAAGAGTTGCATGGAGGGACATAACGCGTTTTCCTTACGTAACAAAAATATATAAATATTAAGCCATGTGAACATATAAATCGATTTTTTTACCACCACTTTCATGTCCATATGTCCCGCATCGGATTATTTTTATTTCTACGTTAATCTAATAAATTATTCTATAACAGGAGGTGGGAGTAGACGACGGTGAATTCGATGAAGAAGAAGTCCCCGGCGAGGAATTTCCTGATGAAGAATAATCATATAGAACGAAAATGTTTTTTTTTTTATATAATTACTTAATTTATATCTATTATTTTATTAATTTACTTTATTTACATTAAAAAAATGATAGTAAATGAAAAAAAAAACAAATTGCAGAAAGAGTTGCATAGAGGGGGGTGTGCATATTGCACGCGTTATGCACGCATAACGCGTTTTCCTTACGTGACAAAAATATATAAATATTAAACCATGTAAACATATAAATCGAGTTTTTTACCACCACTTTCATGTCCATATGTCCCGCATCGGATTATTTTTATTTCTACGTTAATCTAATAAATTATTCTATAACAGGAGGTGGGAGTAGACGACGGTGAATTCGATGAAGAAGAAGTCCCCGGCGAGGAATTTCCTGATGAAGAATAATCATATAGAACGAGAGGAGATTGTATATTTATTTATAATCATTAAATATATATAACAATGTTGATTGATATGTTGTACTCCTATGTGGAAGTTATTGTAAGGCGAAGCTCTGCCCGGATAAATAGTTACAGAGCCTTCAGAGTGTTTGGTTTTCCTGACTGACAGACTGACTGGTTGATTATACGTATTTTGTAACAACTTACTAGAAGAACATTTCACAGGTTCAGGACTCCGCACGATGTTTTCATTCGCCGTTAGCTGATAGTGTTACCAGTTTAACATTAGTAAATGTACGCGAATTCCCGCGAATAAAACAACTCGACCGCCACTATTTACATACTTATGTAATAAGTAGCTGTGTGCGACTAACCTAATTTAAAAAAACAGTGACTAATAAAATCATCTAAATGTCTTCAAGTCCATTTACTTATCTACTCTTCTCTCGTACTTAAGTCGCGTCGTCATTAAGAACCGATTTTAATGAAGCAAAAGTAGCTGTGTGCGACTAACCTAATTTAAAAAAACAGTGACTAATAAAATCATCTAAATGTCTTCAAGTCCATTTACTTATCTACTCTTCTCTCGTACTTAAGTCGCGTCGTCATTAAGAACCGATTTTAATGAAACAAAGATGTTACTCGAGGTACATATGCTTTATCTTTTTCTTGGTGAGGTTTTATCGTGAAGACAGTACTTTAGCAGTGATACGTGTTCAAACAGACAGACATTTTTAAAAATGATTGAATTTAATTTTATTACTAATTCCAACACACCTACAACAATTTTTTTTTACGAAAATGAAATAGTACATTCTTATTATATGAATATAGAAGACAACTGTTTTTATAAATTGTTGACTATTAATGTATTTTTAGATGAAGGAAGTCTGGACCATATTTTATTTAATTGTCCAAATCGGCACCTTTCGCTATATGATGTACTCCCCCAGGAGATATCCCGTCCCACCTGTAAGCAATTTCTCCTCTCCCTCTCCTTCACTTCTTTTATTACCCTTATGTGGAAATATATTAATATGAATTAATTGTTGCATTATACTTACCTGTACTAAATGTATGTATATATATTTAGTTAGTTATTAGTAACTTAGTTGTTTAGGAATTTACTTACCCCAAGCATGTAGTGCCCTTTTGTTCTATGTCAGACATATGGTGATGGTTGAAATCAACTTCAAATCTTTTGTTGATTTATTATCGTTTGAGTTGTTCTTAATGTACATGATACTGGCAGAATTGTGGAATTTCCCACAGAGGCCAAAGACTCAATCATAAAAAAAAAAGAAAAGCCTTAAGTGCTGTATTGAAAACATGCTGTTTTGTATAATATTGAAATTTGTAAAAATGACACATTATTGAAATAAATATTCCTTTATATTGTATCTTGGTGTAAGCCAGTTGAGTTGTTCTACATTTTATTTGTTATTCTGTAATGCTTGCCTGTACATGTGTTACATTAGCCATTATTATTGTCAATAAAAACAGACAATATACAAACACAATCCGGAGTTCCGATCGAACCGTCGACTTGAGCGGTTGTCCGTTTTGCTGCGCGCGCTAAGTTCGATTTTAATACTCGTGATTTAGTGACGTCAGTTATTTTTGTTTCGATCCGGCACACCTGCGCTTCACAGGTGCGCGCACCTGCGTTCTTTTTCTTGGAACTGAGTGAGACCTTTCCTTGTATTTATTTATTGCTTTATCTATTTCTTGGTATATTTATTTATTTACTCTTTTGTTTATCTATTTATTTACGTATTTCTTTAATTCTTCAGTGATTTATTTTTAAATTTATTTTCTTTTTATTGTTTGTTTATTTAAGTAGTCTTATGTTATTTTTCCCCTGTCTCGCTCAGGTACTTATTTGCGTTGTTTTCCTATTTTGTTTAGTTTTAAACAGCTCCCTTTGATCCGGACTCGGGATAGTCCGTTAAATTCATTAAGGCGCGCCCCCCTGCCCCTATGGCAGGGAGGTTTCACATGTCTTCCCCCACGCCACTCCCCTCCTCAGGCCCCGGTATGGCCGCTGAACAAGAGATCAGTCTCTTAGAGACTGAGCTCATTAGCCTCCGCGGCTTCATAGCCGCTATCTGTCCTCGTCTCGTAGACGATTACGATGCGTACGCTGCAAAGCATCGCACCGAGCTCCCTTACTCCTCGAAGCCCACTCCCTCGATCTATGCCAAGATCGAGGCTTCCAACAACTCCCCAACCCCAGCCGATCGCGATAGCGATGACTCCGACTCCGACTCCGGCTCCGACATGGAGCAAGACCCTCCTGCTCAGCAGGATCCCCCTGCCGAGCAAGCCCCTCAGGCTGAGCAAGCCCCTGCTGCGGACGATGGCTTCACCACCGTCACGCACCGCAAACCGCGTCCAAACTTTCTAGTTCTGGAGCATAGGTTATGTGTAAAGAGCCGCCATAGAAATTTTTACCATCGAGCATCTTCTTAGCTATCCTAGCAGGTTGTATTCTGTCATATAAAGCATGATATGTTTCAGTGAATTGTTCATTTGGATAGTCTGTAGTAATATTAAATTGTAACAGTTTTCCAAATTTCAAGAATAATCCCTTAGTTTCTTGTCGCAGGTTGAGGGATGGTACTCCGAATATAAGCAGATGTGCAGATTCATCATTGATTGTATAGACCTGGAAAAAGCAGATGGAACGCAAAATGTGATACGACTACTATACTTATACGTTTATTTTTGGCAATTTTCTAGTAGAATTATTACTGCCATTATCAAGTAGACCATTTTTTTTATAGTTGACAAACAAACAGGTGGGTCACCTGATGTTATGTGATCACCACCGTAAATAGACACTTGCAACACCAGAAGAGTCGCAAGTGCATTGCCAGCCCGTGTTTGGGACAACGAGAAGTGGGCAGGTGGAGGGGAGCTGGGTATCTGGCACTCTCACTGACCGAATGAGCCGTAACAATACAAGTACTGCTACTTCACGTCGGTTTTCTGTGTGTCGGGTGGTACTACCCCAGGCGAGCCGACCCATTCATGCTGAAACCAGTATTTTTCTCTCATCGAACTGAATCGAATAGTTTAAGTTCGTTTCAATCCGATATACACGTATTCATTTGTGAATCATGCAATTTCGATTGTATGGTTCACAAATGTATATATGTATGAATAGCTTAGAATAGTTAGCTAGGACAGACGTGTCTTTTTCCAGGAAACAGCCCAAGCCGAGGTGTGCGTGCACCCTTGTGTATGTTACCCAAAACCAAAATCGGCTGAGTGCCCTAAGCGCTCGGCCTTAGTAGTCCGGTGAAGCTGTAAAGACCTTGCCAGGTTAATAGCATAGTCAGTTCGGAAAAAAAAAAAAAAAAAACAAACACAATCCAGTGTAGGCCATAAGACTATAGTCATACTAATCTAGGATTAACTACTGTCTGGATATTTGAATATCATGATGTGTTGAGTTAGTTTTGTTTGAGCTTCTGTTTGTATCAAAATGTATAGTTACTTTTCAACAAGTTCTACTGAATATACTGGACTTTTGGGTATATAGTCAAGTTGTGCAATAGTTGGAGGACTTAAAAAATAGAGTTTTATATTTCAAGTATTTATTTACTTATAAAATTGTTAGAACTAGCTTATATCTAATATGGAACTATTAAAACACCACACACAACATCCGCTTATCATAATGAAGTGGTGTATAGATTTTCAGAACAAAAACTGCTGATTTGCACAGTTGGTAGGGTAAGTAGAAAATCAACAGCAGAATAATTATGCATTCAATAATATGTTATTCACCATTTAGATGCATGCATCTGCATCATGTATCCGAGCAGATATATGTGGCCTCATTATACAATGAATTCTATCCAAAAATTTGGCTACCCTTTATCCTTCTTATCAGGATAATTGTATACAATTTTATTCAAAGGTTTTTGAGGTACTGCCCTAATAACTTCACCACCAAAGTTTTTATAGTTTAATGCATCATTTATATTACTGATAATGTCTTTTTCAACTGATGTACAGTCTACAATCTCAATATCTTTCTTGTTACTCGTCTTATGCAATTTCCCTTTCATTTCCTCCCAATTTGTAACTCTTTTACGTTTATTTTTACATTCAATTACATTACTTTGACTCATGTCTAACTTTGTTTTGTCGGAACAGTATTCATTACTTGCAACTTCATTATTAATTTCTTCATAGACCTCCGTTTTTGCTTCTTTCTTTTCATATGGATCGGGCTGATCAATTACAGTTATCACATCTTCTGCATTGTTCTTTTTTAATCTATATGATACATCATTCCTCCGCTGTAACAGCTTTTTTCTCAGTTGGTCCAAACTTTCTAGTTCTGGAGCATAGGTTATGTGTAAAGAACCGCCATAGAAATTTTTACCATCGAGCATCTTCTTAGCTATCCTAGCAGGTTGTATTCTGTCATATAAAGCATGATATGTTTCAGTGAATTGTTCATTTGGATAGTCTGTAGTTATATTAAATTGTAACAGTTTTCCAAATTTCAAGAATAATGCCTTAGTTTCTTGTCGCAGGTTAAGGGATGGTACTCCGAATATAAGCAGATGTGCAGATTCATCATTGATTGTATAGACCTGGAAAAAGCAAATGGAACGCAAAATGTGATACGACTACTATACTTATACGTTTATTTTTGGCAATTTTCTAGTAGAATTATTACTGCCATTATCAAGTAGACCATTTTTTTTATAGTTGACAAACAAACAGGTGGGTCACCTGATGTTATGTGATCACCACCGTAAATAGACACTTGCAACACCAGAAGAGTCGCAAGTGCATTGCCAGCCCGTGTTTGGGACAACGAGAAGTGGGCAGGGGGAGGGGAGCTGGGTATCTGGCACTCTCACTGACCGAATGAGCCGTAACAATACAAGTACTGCTACTTCACGTCGGTTTTCTGTGTGTCGGGTGGTACTACCCCAGGCGAGCCGACCCATTCATGCTGAAACCAGTAATAGCTTCAGAGTGGCTCTACCACCTACAAAATATATTACGAGTTTCTTGAGATCATTTCAATGTTCTAAGGAGTTGGTGGGATGCTTGTTTCCAGGGAGTTTCTGTGGTAAGTCAGAATCCATTCTCCATGGTATTATTTCTCATCCACAACACTTGTGCACAATAAACAAAACTATATTACGTAAAACACCACCAATATTATAAAGAGTATAAATAAATACAGAGTAAAATAACACAAGATTATGAGTAAAATCCACAACATAACATTCCAAGATCTTGCCAAAAACTCACCAATAGGATTACTATAGTCTCTGATATAACGAAAACTTTACGTATTTCCCACGAGTTGAAAATCATTCACCAAGACACCAAACATGTTATTTGATTTCTCCTGTACTCTCCTACAGATGAAGCTCTTCAAGAGGCCACGAAATTAAAATTTATTTTTTACTTTGGTACAAGATTTGTTTTACCTTAACAGCAGTCAATTTTCGCCCCTGCCTGTAGGGTAACCGTGTTGTACACAACGGCTGCTGTACGTGATGTGGTAAAAGAGATTTATCTTCAGAATTCATGGAATATTTTCTAAAAAATGAATTTGTACAATAAAACGCTAGCAGTAGGTATTATTAATCTGTGGATAAAATCCTTATAAACAAAGACTTTCGTAAATTTATTATGGCCATTGAATACGATTCCTTTAAGGGCAAGAAAACAGAAAATTAAAGTACGGTGTTTTCTATTCGAATAAAAACAAAGTTAAGTGTATCTTTGAAAGACGCAGGTATCTCGGTGAATATAGTTGTATTGATGACGCTTATTATTATGGTAGTTATAACTTTAATATAACAACTATAATGTATGACTGAATAGATAATGTTTAATTATTGTATAGGTTATCAGATATAAATTTGGTATATCGAAGACTCGAGGAAACATTACAATAAACATATTTTTTTTAATTTTAACATTTTATTAAATCCTTACACTACTTACTCGTACAGATTTTGGTGAGAGTGACGTCTGGAAATAATACCTCTCTCTGTGCATCAGACAAAAACGAATGTAACCATAATGTATTTTTATGAAAATATGTACAAAGAAAAGAAAAATCAGATCGAGTTTCTTGCCTACTTTTCTCGATGGTTGAGTTGTTTTCCGAATCGGTAATAGTTTTAGCGTTCATAAGGACCTTCTCAAACGCTAAATTGGATAAAGTATTTTCGATTTTTAATGCAATGTCAAAATGTAGCTATCATTTTAAAAATTTATTAGAGACGTACGAGTATTTTAGGTAGTGCTTCAATACAAATTCAAATAACAAGTGCATGAAGGAGTTAAAGCATAGTTAAAATTAATTTAATTATAAATTTCTTTTTGTAAAATAGCTGTCACAATATCATCCCCAAGTATGTGTTGCCATAAAAGTATGATGAAATTATAGTTCAAAATAGGCAAGCTTCATAAAAAATATGATTATTATTGGGGTATGTTGCTTTTTCTGGAACTACTATCATGTCTTCACCTCTAACGCTCATAACCCAGAGATACCGACTACAGAAAAAAAAAATTGAGCTGTCACGGGACGCCTAGCAGTTGTGAAACACATGGGTAATGTAGTAAACAACACTGTATAGACTATATGTATGCGAGGTCAGCGCGGCAAGAGATTGCGCAGTCGTTTGCGCATGGCATCGCTTCACCACGTCTCGCCCCGCCAGGAATCAGGTTTACCCTCGCCTAGAGATGTTTCACATCAATAATATCTTATGCTAGACCCATGCCTACGTGACAAGGCTTGTGCCACTTATGGCGTTAAAAACAAACCTCATAATGAATTTTCTCAAAGGAGTAGAAAAACGTTCGCACACCTTTGTCACTCCAATAATAGTTCGAAATTAGCGTTTCCAAATTCCTTTGATGTATGTAAATTGAGGTTCCAGTTATCATAGAATATAATCACACAGTCTGATAACTCATAACACATGACGATAATGTGTTCCCACACCTGCATTTATTGTGACCATAAACAATATTTCGTGGCGATACCCACAGGTACGGGAGTAGCATTAGAAATGAAAAACATTATAACAAAGTACATATCCAATATATTTATAATCATTTATTACATAACTCACAGCATAATTATTATACTACATATTATAAATAAAACGATTAATATACCAAGACACAGCAATCTTTATAGATAACTCGCTCGCCACTAAATAAATTTAATTAGCAATGCCACTTTTATTTCAGGTAAATTTTTTTTTAATATCATTTTTGGCATCCAATCTTCTAGATTATTACTACCATTATAGAGTAGGTAATCATATTACAAGTGTCCTGTGATCATTTCAATGTTCTAACAAGACGGTGGCTCCCTTGTTAGAACTTTACAGGGAGTTTTTATGGCATCTCCGTGGTATTATTTCTCATCTACTTAACTTGTACGCAATAACCGAACTATATTACGTAAAACACCACCAATATTGCAAAATATAGAGTGAAATAACACAAGATTAGAACCAAAATATAAAATCCAAAGATCCACTAAAGAACTCCGTCAGCTAAATTGTTTATTTATCTGTGTAGTAATGCTGGTTAATATATTCGACAGCAATTATTATAACGTGAATTTTAGATATAATTCTATTCGTTATGGATTTTATAAGCGATAAATTTGCTATAATTATAACGTATCAAAAACTAAACACTGAAAACATCGATTTTATATAAAAATCCAAATTTCATAAACGAAAACTTAATATTAAATATATTTAATTGGTTAAACACACGGCTTATCTCGATTACTCGGAAATACTATTTTTGATATAGCAATGATGATGTCATTATGTATTGTATTTATTTTATAAAACGATAAATAAATATAATATGATAAATCGCATTTATTCCATACAGTTCGTCTGAAGTCGTTATAACTGTAGCAACATTTATCACGCCAAATAAAATTAACATGTTACGTAAAAATCGCCACAATTTATAGTGTAAAGCCTTTTTCCAATACTCACTCGATTATTTGGCAAAGGCAATAAGGTACACAGCTTTTTTATTCCTGCAATTTCATATAATATTAGCCCTGTGCCTGCGTCTCAACTTGGGTAGATTGGAAAACTATTAAGGTATTTCTTTTAATACAAATTTTGAAATGTTTATTTATGGTACCATCAATTTAATTTAGTAATCTATTTTGTAAACAATAGTCTATTGTAACATATATAATTGTTTAGGTTAAATATTGCAAGTTTACACCGTATATTAGTAATTTTATGGTTACTTATTTTACATAATTATAATGTTATACCTTCCTGAATATACTTTTATATATTACTTAATATAGTAAAACAACTGGCAGATATACATATACGTTTTTTTATAATATATAAGGATGAATGGTGGATTAAGGAATTTTCCATGGCTGAACAATGTAAAGAACCGTTCACAACAAAGCGTTGATTCAATGTACATTCGAGAATCAAAGTCATAGCATTTATTTTATTGAATATTTATGCCTCTTGATTGTTAGGTTTCCTCATAGCCTTCAGTCTTCATGTCGTTGAGGCCCAATTCATCGTTCTGATCATACGTACGATCGTAACGGGTTATTTTAAGACCTGAAAATCATATATAAATAAAGAAATAAGGAACAGCACTAATGTCATTACGTTGCAAAGAAATAGACGAACATCTAGCGTTTTTAGAAATATTGCGTTACACATATGGGGAGTTCAACGCCAAATCGCTTCTTTAGTTTTCAAATCTCTTGTTATTTTTCAAAGTGAAATTAAAATAAATAAAAAATCTAAACTTAATAGTAAATAATGAATACTCATTAACCGACCGTCTTTAAAATTGAAAAATGGATAGATATTAAAAAAATGTAGATACATTGATCAAATTTCGATTAAAAGTTTAAAATTCTAAAATCTCTATATAAAAAAAGAATATCTTGTCCTTTTTTTTCGTCTGTAAAGGCCACATAAAACAAAAAAAAAGATAAAATTTGGACCATTTTATAGAAAAACCAAAAAAACTAAAAAGTATCTTTTGAGCGACTAATAACAAAAATCACAAAATTTACCAGGAGGGTTATTTTGAGGAGTACTAAAACATATCCACAAAATTGAAGAAATCAAAGATAAATTGTTCATAACATCCGATTTGATGTGGAACGACAAATATATTTAAAAATGATACAATATTCACATAAATAATACACCACGCTATGACGTCTTTTCTCAAGGCTTCGTAATGCAAGTACGTTCGTAACAAAGTAAGACGCACACACACCAGTACAAACATACAGACATACAACGATTGAACTGGAGCAAGTATAATGTAGTGTAATATACAATGAGGAGACTGCGAATATAAGAGATACTGTACAATGTATTCTATCTCATTCTCACGCACCCAATTCCAAGTACAGTTTATTAGCACCAATATTGGTGGCTACATAACGTTCTTTAATTATTTGTTACATTTTACGTACGTAATAGCAACCTTTGTAAAATTTTACCCACAATTTCACCTTATGGTATCTAATAATTTAGTATAAATTTGGACAATAAGTGCTTAAAGACAACAGTTAAAACTTGATGAGCCTTATTAAAATGAAACTTCTTCTGACACGGTAGAGACAAGTGTACATTACTCGTTATGCGTTACGCGTTAAGCGTAAGGTATGTATATGTAAGTATGTATAAGTGTCTGGGGGTTCTAGTAGTACATCAAAATGAGTAAATTTATAGTAAAGTATTTATACTACGAGATTTTTTATAGTATATAGTTCATGAGGATTATTGTACCAGGTGCTAGGTTAGTCGCTTATAATATTCTAAGAGACGATAAGTTCATGGTCATATTTAACATATAAAATAATAATATCAAAACAAATACTAATAAACAACATAGAGAACCTAAGTTAAAGTTTGTTCTAAGACTTACATATACATACAAACGTAATACATCTAAGTGCAATGACCGTGGGCGAAAGCTGCAAGGAGCCCGGAGTTAATAATTTTTGATAACAATACGGACAATAAACCCTTTTGTTTTGTTCATACCGTTCCCACGTTCACTTTCGCTTCAGCCGACGGTCATTGACACTGTGCTTTGACATAGACGAATAGAGGATTGAGTATAATTTTTTTCTAGATAATTACGTTAAATATTATTCACCAATTTTTTAAAATTGATTTCGAATGAGAATCGAGTGCAGAATGTCCTTTATAAATATTGCTGTCTAAACTTTCCGCCTGTATATACATAGATAATTTAATACATAATTGAGGCATATAAAATCAAAAACAGCTAAGTGCATAGAGACCAAATTTGCAGGAAACGAAAAAAATGTTTATCTATTCTCAGAGTTGGAGTTTTACTTATATTCAAAGTTTCAATTATAGGGAGTGTGGCATATGCTATTGATTTTGCCTGCCTATGGCAATCAGCTCTAAAAGAGAAGTTCAAGAAATTAAAAAATGCGAATCCCTTAACTGTATTTTATTCTTACTTTACTTCTTATTTG
>MU160280.1:0-12279 GCA_015888305.1 Antheraea pernyi
GGATCATGGCGCGTCGCGCCGACATGTACGTATAAATGTGATGTCGACGGTCATAAAAGGCTAAGTTATTTAGTTAAGTGTAGATAAGTTTGTATAGATATAAGACGAGTCATTAGGGATATAATGTATGAAATATAAATAAAGAAAAATAATAATGTACTAAATAGGGTATAAAGAATATGTAAATAAATAAATAGCGATAAAATAAAATTAATTAAAAAATAAAAAATTGTAACCAACGAAAAATAAATAGTAATAGATTAAGGTAGACTGAAACTTCAAACAGGAATAAAAATGTAATTAAGATAGTAATAAGATTATGAATGTATAAAAGCGTAAAACGTGAGAATAGAATGTAAAGTAAATGTATGAAGAAGAACTGAAGTTGCATCTTTGCACAAAGAAATTACGTAATAAAAGTAAAATGAAGTAGAAAATTATTCATGACGTAAAAAGAGTTAATTCAAAATGACTTTTCATGAATGATCTACAAAAAACTCCGCGTCGACATTTTGAAAGGCTTGAGCCCCAAAGGAACCGTATTTACAGTATTTCAGGACATCTTGGTACTCGACATTTATTTTGTAATTAGTAAGACCTAATTAAATAGCTAAAACATTAGATTAGACAATTCGGATAAAGAATTGTTTTTATAAGAATACTTTATATGAAATTCATGAATCTCAATTTTAATATGATGTGTTACTTATAAACAGGTATTACGGTTTAAAAGTATTATCACAAAATACTCTACGTTGTAAATATACATGCCGTGCTCGCAGGTCTGTTCGCATGAATTAGAATTTATTGATGTAGTTTTTAACCTAAACCTTTACGGTGTTGTTTCAAAAAAGTTAAATATTTGGAGTAGTCCGGTGAAGCTGTTAAGACCTTGATAGATCAATAGTGTAGTCAGTTTGAAAAATAAATAAATAAATATTTGGTTTAAAAAGGTTAATTAAATTAAATCCACCGCGCTCATCCGAGACAAGTTCGCGTTATCCTTTTTTATAAGTCCAACCTAACGTAACCAAAGCGAGACAAAAGAACAAGATGGCGAACACTCAGCGACCGCGGTGCATTTAATTCGAAACCTTTTTAAAGCCAGGGTTCAATACGTATTTGATTCTTTTGTAATAACATCGTTTATGGTTTACTTTATGTTTAAAGTAACGACCTGCCCCAGCTTCGCACGGGTGCAATGTAGATACTAATATATGGCAGTGTGGAGAGATTAATAATGTTGTGATTTGTCTATACTACAGAATGTCTTTGGAAATAATATTGTATTGTATAAAATAGCTTGGTAAATAACACTTTTTTTTTAAGATAAAAATAGTTACTGTGGGTTATAGTTAAGAGATAGATATATACTATACGGGACTTTTTTATAGATCTTTTTAAGATATCGAACTCTGTAGTACATTCATTTAATCTATCTCGTAAGGTTTAGTCGTTTGCGATTCAAGCACCATCACATTAGAAATCTTTCGATTTTTCGACTTTTCTGTACATATGTATGTATTATATATTATAAACCTTCCTCTTGAACTACTCTATCTATTTCTGAAAACTGTATTAGGTCTAAGGGAATAGACAGCGGAAGCGATTTCTTTTCATACTATGTGAGTAGAGGAAGACCAAAACAGGTATGGATGTATTCTGTGCAAAAGGTGTAAATACTGAGATGGCATCTGATAGGCGAGAGTGGAAAAGGAGAACATGTTGTGCCGACCCTAATTAGGTAAGATAAGGGTAAGAAGATGATGACTATGTAAAGATACTAGTTACCTGTTCCGGCATTGCCAGAGTGTACTGTCGAAGAAAATGGGACCAAATCTTTCTTTCACAATTCGACAATGTAATTAAGTAAAATGGCTACTGAACAACTGATTATCAAATTTCTCACTATTTTTTAAGATCTCCATGATTTAAAAGGTATTCTACCTCTTTCACTTACTCACTTTTTTATATGTCGACTTTTTATCCTAAATTATTAATATTCACAATTTTCAAATCATCACATACACCTTGTCCTGAGAATTACAAACGCAAGACAAAAATAATTAACCAAATATGTGCAGCAGTACGCCAGTGATGCGTTCACATACATTCGACATTTGATTTCTATTTATATACATTTACTGAAAAAAGTTTTTTATACACAATATTTATTGCATACACAATAGAAAGTAATGCGATGGAATAAATATCTGATATATTAACATAAATTACGGCGATGAAAATATTTCATTCGATTAAAATTAATTACTCTGCTTAGTCACGGTCAGTGTGATTTAAATATAGGGGAGTCATTTTTATTACGAATAATTATTTACTATGTTATATTACTTAATATATAATGGTTTTAGCAAACATATTTCACCAAAGTATGCTGACAGTCATTTTGAATCGATTTTTATTAAATAGGGGGGATCTATTCTACCTTAATTAGCAAAGAAAGCAGAAGTATGCTTCATTTTCTTCCTAAAAGTAAAAATATTATAAATTATTATATCCATTAATTTAGATATGATTGATTTCCCATAAAAAATTTATTCGATGTTCTTCCCTTTCAAGTATAATTTTCGCGGCCAAAACCGTAACAGACAGAGCTACATTCGTATTTATATTATTGTTAGTATGGACATATAATTTCCTGTTTATTAGAATCTTCTTATCTCATACATGAATAAGATGATAGAAATCCGCTGTTGTGCGCACAATACAATGAAACTACTTTATACATTTCGTTAATTTAAAAAAATAATGGTAGATGCTTGATGAAGCCTTTATAAAAAAAAAATATCACAATATCTTCATATAATTTAAAGTTATTAAAGTTTTAATAAATTACGATTTTTTTACCGCATCCCGCTATTTTATTGCCCCAGAGAAGTGGAACAAGTGGTGTGGTACGCATGCGCAGAACAAAGCAATAGAAGTCGCAGATATCAGCTAGTTTTTATAATGTTGTTATAACAAGACCAAGTTAATAATAATAAAATAATAAGTAATAATAAAGTAATAAGTATGTTATTAAAAACAGGTTTGTGACTTAAAACATTTACATTTATTTATAAACTGTTCTGCCCTAACTAACCAAATTCTTTTTATTTTCTATGGTTTGGCTTTACAATGCGAATTTGTACTCCATATAATCGATAAAGGAGATAGGGTCAGTCGTTTTTTGTAGTAATATTCGGTTATGGAAGCAGTCAGTTACAACATCGAGCAAGTTGATATACTGGTTGAAGGTATGGGTTACATTATTTTTGACTAAAATGCTGCTTTCCAGATTCTTAAAGTTGATAATATTTTGTAAATCCCTGTATAGTGATATATGGCACTTATAGTTGAATAACTTTTGTAAATAATATGTATACCTTTTTTCTGTTACAAAAAAACTTTTTTATATACGTAAAAATATCTGTATATTTTATAATAATTTAGCCAATATTAATTATTCAGTGTTTGTTATTATAAAATGTCAAAAATCATACAAGTTTCAAAATGATGATAGCTCAGTGGCTAGCGTGTCTGGACAGCGCGTCCATTGACATAGGTTCATATCTTTGCGAATAATCCGAAGTTTGCGGTAAAGGAAATCGTAATAAAAGCGTGGTATGATGGTAGGGGTATTTCCAAGCTCGCTTGTCTACTACTCTCAACTTTAAGATACATTGGCAAGAACATATATATGTGTTCCGGCATCTACACTTGAGACTTTTTTTATGTCATAACTGGCAAGCGAACTTGTGGATCACCTAATATTAAGTGATCACCATAGACACTAACAACACCGGGGGAGTCGAAAGTGCGTTGCCAGCCTGTGTTTTGGGGAAAGGGAGTGAGGGGGGAGAGGAGAGGGGAAGGAAGGTGGGCTTCTGGCGCTCTCACTGACCGAACGAAACTCAACAATGCAAGCACTGTTACTTCACGTCGGTTTTCTATGTGAGGGTGGTACTACCTTGGACGAACCGACCCATTCATGCTGAAACCAATAATAACTTCAGCGTGGCTCTACCACTCTTAAGACTTATTCCGCCTCCGGGTTTAGCGTATCTATCGTCTTAGTAGTATAAGTCATTTTACATGAAGGGACATCATCGTCAATTCTTAAACCCTATAGAGCAATTTAAAAAATCTTAAAATTTTCTCTTCATCTATAGAGTTCTTCTATGAATAAGCAGATTAGAATTTACAATAAACAGCTACAATTACAATGCATTTAGATCCTACATATGTAGTGACAATTTGGAAATAATTTACTGGAATTACAACGCTGTTAAATTAGTGCAATGAGCACAAGGAAATGGAATGCATTTTTAGTTAAAACTATCCTTGTTTCCTTGATTCTATACGGGATTAAGTAAAATAATTAGTCTTGCATACTTCGACTTATTTGTTCTTCTCTTAAAATGGCAAAACGTGCAAGTTCTTTTTTTGATAAAAAAAAAGTGTGTGTGTACTTATATACACGCGTTAGAAGTTATACTTCTTTGGCGTAACAAGATAAAAATCTTTTTAAAATTTATATCTTTCGCCTTATTCTCCGTTTGTAGAAAAAAACGACGCTAACAATAGAAAAAGTTGACTGTAGCTAACTTCAGGGTGTCGGTTTTTCGTGACGGTGTGCGCGCGCATCGTAAAAATTTACTCTCATCATTTTTCCCTAACGCGCCAAAAGTAGTATAAATTCAAAAATAAAGACCTGTCTACATTAACTATGAAGAACGTTACTTTCTATTAATAATATAATAACTCGAATCGGTTTAATAGATTATTGCTAACAAACATACAAATTTTACCTCCTTATAATAATGGTGTAGATACCTTAGATAATTAATTTTTAAACACAATAAGAAGGAAAGAAACGATTATTTTTTAAAGTTATTATTTCATTATAAAAAGAAGCAAACAAACATTAAACAAAAGTAAAAATAAGTTTTCATAAAATTTCGCAGTCTAGTGATGGTGATGGTAAATGTGATGAGTACTGTGCTTCAAAGTCGCATGGAACCTGTAAAATATATAATGATCATCAATTTCTGGTACTCCATTAGTTATAACTCTCTTGTGACATACATCAATAATTCTGTTTAAAATTAGTAAAATACGTTACACAAAGAAATATGACAAGGCCGTTGAATAACATACTAAGCAGTAGATCAAAGTAAGCGTCTAAAGAAAACGAATAATCTAAACAGATCATTGATAGAAATGTCCTATGTTAAAAATGTCCGTCATGTATAAAAATCTAACATTCGACAGTTCCATCTAATAGTACGCGATAAAAAGTAAAATAAGAAGCTATCTGAATTGAATGAAGCCTTGCGGTAGACATGCGGTAGCGTGTCAAGCCAAGTTCAAAATTGGCGAGCGCGCGGTACCGTAATATTACACGAGCCATTTGGGAGCCACTTTTGACCTCCTTATAAATCACAAACTAATGTATTCGCAAACTAACCCAGAATGCTTGTCAGCGTGGTAGTCGACATGTCTGAGGGTACCGTCAGGGTCGTGCAGCTCGTAGTAACCCTTCACGACGTCACCGTCGCGCGTCTCGTGCTGACTCTTGTAGTCATGTGTATGCGGGTCCTGCACCTTGTACTCGAACTCGTATTTCGGATGAGTCTTTAAATAAAGATTTAAATATTTAGTATACCATTTTAGAATTAACGTAGAATCTAATAAAATATACTTACATAGTAGTCATGGTGTTCGTGTCCATGACCGTGGTGAACAAGCTCATGATGTCCGTCATGTTTGTGGATGTGCTGAGATGAGAATGCATGATCCGCATATACTGCGCCAAACAGCATCATCACTAGAGCGATCTATAATAAAGTTCAAATTGGAATATAGATATTACTTTTGGAACTCAAGTTTTTGTATTTAACTGGTCTATACTTTCAGTAAAAGTATACCTTTGATATTCAAGACAAAAGTATGAATAATTATTATTAATTTACGGATAGCACAAAAGCGATGAATTGAGTCATTCTAACATATTTAATAACTTTTGCAGTTTCTACTATCTTGAATCAAATTAAAGAGTTAAATCTAGAGTATTGTTATATTCAAAGTAATTGGTTACCATAGAAAACATTTTAATAGTATAAATGTTAATTGTATGATAAAATGTGCGTTCAATTGTTGACTGATATACATTGTCTAAACTTACGTATTTTTATAACAGTAACAAATATATTCAAGGTGATTGGTTTCACCGTTAATTACTTTGAAACGCAATTATTGTTATTCAATTGTTTGTAACAGTATGTAATTCTCTCAGTATTGTAATAGTAATGTAATTTGTTTCGTAGATTTTTTATTATAAAAACCATAAATGCTCATACATTTTTATATAATAATGTTCTTACCTCGACATTTATAATAGATTCGAATATTCCAATTAGGATCCGTTATACAATGCTGGTAAAAATATTATCTTATAACTGCTTTTTTGTTATAATATACATTACACGCTCTCTAAAGAGAACTATATGCAGGTGTATAGAATAATTTACACTAATTCTCTACTTTCGTTGAAAATATCACGATGAGACCACGTACGATAGTGGTCGTAGGGCTTTTTTTAAATCCGCCTAGCTATCTACCACACGTAAATGGACAATCTATCACCAAGCACCAAGCGTGTTTACAATCTATGACCACATCGTGATTTATCATCAAAGTCGTGGGGGGAGCAGCGCCGCCTTCTGGCGGCGGCGGTAGGACCGGACTTATCGCTGCCGAGCGTGGTTTCGGCCATGCTCGGCAGCGAACAGGCGTGGCGAGCGATGGCCTCCTTCTGCGAGGAGGTCATCTCGCAGAAGGAGGAGGCGGAGAGGGCCCGCGAGGCAGACCCTCAAAGTGGCCGTCTCCGCCAAAGGAGGACAGGCAGGAGGAGAAGGCGCTTCGCCCAACTCCTCCTGCCACCGTAGCCGGACCTGAGGGGATGGGCCGGGGGGCCCATCTCCTCATTGCACGGGTTCGGCGGACGAGGGGGGGCAGCTGGTGTGTACCCGGTCTGTCCCTCTATAGGTAGGAGCCCGGCGGTCACCTTCCGCCGGGCGGACCGTGGGGGCGGCTCTACAAGGTTGATTAGCTTGTTCGATCCCTTGCCGCCCCCACAAAACGGTCTGTCGGTACACCGTGGGGTTTTAGTCCGTGCGACTCGGACATAACCCACCCTCTCCCCCGGGAGGGTGGCGTATCCATAAGGGATTTCCCCACGTTAAAAAAAAAAAAAAAAAGGTGTGATTGTGAATAAACGGTAATTATAACATATGTAGGAGCTTCGGGCTCACTACTATAAGATTCTAGAGTGACATGGACAGCGTAATAATAATACTCGGAGTGCGTAAAATAGACTGTTTATTTATACTAATGGGCGCCCAGTGGTCGACATTCGACCATAATTCATTGATTTTTTAAAGTTTGAATTTTATTAGGGTTCTTTTGTCAAAGGGTATAACTTCTATAATCAAAGTTTTTCATCATCGCTACTCAGTTATTAGGCACTTTTTTTAAAATTATATAAACATAAAAATAATCTATGTCTAAATGAAAATTGAACTTGAATTTGAATTGATTTACTCTTATGACGACATGAAGCAAAGTGACATGAATTGAAAGCAGTTCTGCCACCTAAAAATTTTGACATTCAATAAGACCAAAGAGAATAATAATTATTTCAGTGGTTCCATAAATTTACTAAAGATAAATTATTTATCAAAGAAGTATTAATGTATATTATTAATTTACATACTATATTATCACAAAAATTAACCTACAATTTTACCAGTTGATTTCAAAGAGCATGTAAGGCATGCAACGTCAGTCATGTTAAAAATATTGAAAAGGTAATAGGAACGTAACAGTAAAATGACGGATGTCAAAATATCTTTTTTATTTACATGTTTGTATAAAATTGAAGCAGTAGTGTGAGTAATGCATATTTTAATTAATTTAATGTACTTTAAATTCATTTTATATAAAATAAATAGCTTTCTGCACTTCTCCTCAGCCTCAGCCGACCTATTCGTGCTGAAACCAGTAATAGCTTCAGCGTGGCTCTAGCACCAGGGATTAACAGATTAGATTTTATCCTTTCTAATATTATTAGTGAGAATTCGACTTTGTTTGTTTAATAACTTTGGGAGCAGATGTTTCTCGCGTCGGTAGGAAGTGTATCTGTCATTTTCCTGCACGTGCAAACGTGCTAAAAGTAACAAATTTTTAGCTACCTCGCAGCGACAAGTAGAGTAATCAACCAATCGACGATAATAACAAATGGGTACTCTATTTAGCCATACGATTTAATAATAAACAGCTCAAACGGTTTCATTTAATTTTACTTACACGTCGCGATGGGTACATAAAAGGACATAGGCGTCCAGATAAAATCGACTGTTCTCTAGCGATAGGTCAAATTAACATTAACGCTAGCAAAACCACAGACAATAGTTTATAAACACAATTTCAGCACATAAACAGTTTTCAAGAGAGTCATTTTGATCTTATCTATAGCAATTTTACAAAATTACGCGATAATATAAGAAATATATAATATATAAGAAAGTAATTGGATACGAATTAAGTACATTGTTGCAAACGGCAGCAGTTAGTACAAAAACTCTCCGGTCATTTAAAAACTGTGTAATGTCGAAGTCGTAAACGATATAATTATGCATTTTTACGAAATCGTTACAATTGTTGCATACTAAAAATTTAATAATTTAACTGAATTTACCTAATATTAGAGTGAAATCAATGTCACCTTGATCGAACCTATTAACAATATAAAAGACATAAACGTTCAGCGAAATATATCAATCTATTTCTATCAGTAACTTTGTGAACACCATAACACGAAATGTTCTTTAAGGTATTTATTATAACATTACATCTATCAAATGTTACCAAGAGTGATATTACTTTCGTAATTGAGAATTAATTAAGTATGTTAATACTGTCGATTGTAATAGTATTCACGTCTCCAACTAAATATAACTCTATCATAATTTGTTATTTGTTTGAGATTCAATATTATTTAATTATTTTTTTGCCAAAGCGTGTGCTGCTATAATTACTTTTCAATTTTTTTAATTTTGTAATTGTTTCGAATGTTATATTGCTGACACTAAAGATCGTGTTGACGAGCTATATCTAGTTTTGTACAAAGAAAAAAAAACCAGAAAATCGGTCGATATACAGAGAAGGATAAGGAAATGTTTCTTCTTCGCTTA
Source organism: Antheraea pernyi (assembly GCA_015888305.1). Lineage (NCBI taxonomy): Eukaryota > Metazoa > Arthropoda > Insecta > Lepidoptera > Saturniidae > Antheraea > Antheraea pernyi. The sequence goes on from MU160280.1 coordinate 9,258, forward strand.
TTTATAAGTATTGTAGATACAGGAGTCGTTATTTATATGTGAATAAATAGTAAGGAAAGCTAGTAGGATGGTGGTTTTGTTTTAATCTCCACACTGAACAAAACTCGTTATGGTAACTTATGCTATGATTTAGAATTAGTGTGCTATTTATTTTCCTACTTAGTATTCAGAAGCCAGCATACTGGCATCGACTATATATGTGTCGATAATTTCCCTTGTTCTTTTTACTTGCCAACAGATGAAGTACACTAATTTTCTCATATTTCAAATTGTCATAATATTGCATACTAGCAAATAATATTCGCGATTATATATGTGTTAATTACATCGTAAAATATAGATTACAATAAGATACAGACTACAATATCTTTCACTAAGAAAGTTGCTTTCACTCGGTCAACATTTTTTCAGAATCGGTAGTCAATAGTATTTCTACACATGAACAAACTTCTATCTCCTTTGATACTAATTGTAGGAGATGATCACCACCACAAAACCGAATTGGTGCTGGGCCCATCAATATTTTCAATCCGGGGTTGTGACCACTCTGAGTAAAACTGTAGTGCACAGCAACTCTATTTAATGCGTAATTGCGATTATTATTAAACCACTTACCTTACAGACTTGGCGTCCCTGGTAAGCTCTCACTGCGCTGTTCCGTGTGTAGTAGTGTGTGTATAGTGTAATTGTATGTAAAAGGGGTAGGATAGCACAAACACTCACAACAAATAATATTAATGTCCAATAGTCTTAGAGCAATCAAATATCAAATTCATTCAGCAAACAAATATTACAAATATTAATACGCGTTGGACGTCACAACGCTTCCAAAACCGCACAAGAGTGTCCTTGCATCCGAGGCGAAAGTAGGTAGAACGACCCTTTTTTTATAACAATTTTTTTATAATAGTTCAGTTTGTCCCGTGCACATTCCTTAACAAACCCCCGTCCCGGATATAAGGATTATGTCCGCTAATAAATTGGCAAACGGGCTAATGTAGCAATTGCTCGGTGCAAAACCGAATCTCCAACCATAACTTCGGCAACTCTGGGAACTCCATCCGATCCAAAAATCAATTTTACAATACGCCCTCGACGCCAATGCAACGGCAACAAATTAGGCTCTTTAACTAATACAAGATCTCCCACTTTGGGAGGATTTGTCTTATCCGTCCATTTAACGCGCTGCTGCAAAGTATGCAGATACTCAAGAGACCAACGGTGCCAAAAACTCTGAGACATCTGCTGTAACAGTTCAAAACGAGTCAAACGTGATATTTTCACGTCCCTGAAGGGGTACTCGGGCAGAGCGTTAAGTGGTTGGCCAATCAAAAAATGCCCGGGAGTTAAAGCTTCTAAATCATTTGGATCGGATGAGAGAGGACAGAGAGGGCGCGAGTTTAGAACGGCCTCAATTTTACAAAATACACTAGCAAGTTCTTCAAATGTCAAAATGGTTTCACCAATAACGCGACGGAGATGCGTTTTTGCGGACTTTACAACTGCTTCAAATATTCCACCCCAATGAGGGCAAACAGGGGGATCAAATTTCCAAGTTATTCCCATTTTGGACAACGTATGATTTATATCATTTCTATTATTTGACAAAAAGTCAACAATATCTTTAAGGTAACGATCTGCACCCTTATAATTAGTGCCGCAATCAGATCGAATCAGCGAAGGTAGCCCACGACGGGAAACAAATCTACCTAGCGCTGCAACAAACGCTTCTGTGCTGAGGGCACTTACTATTTCCAAATGGACTGCTTTGGTGGAGAGGCACACAAATACACACAAATATCCTTTAAGTGATTTCGCATTACGTAAGTGCGATGACTTAATAGCAAATGGACCAGCAAAATCCGTTCCTACTCCTGCAAATGGCCGAGTTTCCGTAACGCGGTCTGATGGCAGATCTCCCATAATAGGCTGAACTGGTTTCGCTTTCAACCTGTAACATTGCAAACATCTAAATATAATGTTTCGGATAACGCGTCTAGCTGACAAAATCCAGAACTCACGGTACAACACAGCCAAAAGAGCGTTGAGGCCGGCATGAGCATTCTGAATGTGACGTTGAGTCACCAATAAATTAACAAAAGTTCCGCCTTTAGGGAGCAGCAATGGGTGACGAGCTTCACAAGAAAGATTGGAGTTCTTAACCCGTCCTCCGACCCTCAAAAAACCTGCTTCGTCCAAGAATGGGTTTAATCGGACAACGGGACCCTTCAAAATTAAACCTCGTTTCAAATTATCAATAATGTCCGCAAAATGTACTCTTTGTTCTACACGAACCCAAAATTTTAGAGCATCTTGCCTTTCAACAGATGTCAAACCTGTTTCCAACATTTTATTCTGGGGATTCCTACCATTATGTATGAATCGCCGAATCCAAGCAGTAACTCCAATCAACTTATCAAATGAGCTATATTTATTTAAAAGAGCGTCCAAATTATATGGAGGTAAATTCTCCACAACTCCAACACGCAAACCAGGTAACACCTCTGGAGAGGAAAATTTATTTTGAGGCCACGACAACTCAGGTTGCGTCAACCATTGTGGACTCCACCAAAGTGAGTTATTTATAAGAGATGAAGCCATACAGCCACGTGAAGCGCAGTCTGCAGGATTCAACTCTCCGGGAACATGTCTCCAAATTAAGGGAGTTTCAGAGTTTTGAATTTGTGAAACTCGATTAGCAACAAAAACTTCCAAATTGTGTATAGATGCCCGAAGCCAACAAAGAACAATTTCACTGTCAGACCATGCATAGACGCCAGATATTTCAATTACGGTACCCAAATTAGAACTAATATGATTAAGAAGGCGAACAAGAAGAGCCGCTCCTGACAATTCTAGTTTTGGAATGGTCAATCGAGACCTAATAGGAGCTACTTTACTCTTTGCCATCACCAAATGCACCTTTATCTGTCCAGACATACTGACAGTCCGCAAAAATACCGCGGCCGCATACCCTCGCTCAGACGCGTCGCAAAATCCATGAAGGGTTACTCGGCACTTT
>MU160280.1:13324-24903 GCA_015888305.1 Antheraea pernyi
AGTGTAGGAGATGATCACCACCACAAAACCGAATTGGTGCTGGGTCCATCAATATTTTCAATCCGGGGTTGTGACCACTCTGAGTAAAACTGTAGTGCACAGCAACTCTATTTAATGCGTAATTGCGATTATTATTAAACCACTTACCTTACAGACTTGGCGTCCCTGGTAAGCTCTCACTGTGCTGTTCCGTGTGTAGTAGTGTGTGTATAGTGTATGTAAAATGTGTAGGATAGCACAAACACTCACAACAAATAATATTAATGTCCAATAGTCTTAGAGCAATCAAATATCAAATTCATTCAGCAAACAAATATTACAAATATTAATACGCGTTGGACGTCACAACGCTTCCAAAACCGCACAAGAGTGTCCTTGCATCCGAGGCGAAAGTAGGTAGAACGACCCTTTTTTTATAACAATTTTTGTCCCGTGCACATTCCTTAACAAACCCCCGTCCCGGATATAAGGATTATGTCCGCTGATAAATTGGGAAACGGGCTAATGTAGCAATTGCTCGGTGCAAAACCGAATCTCCAACCATAACTTCGGCCACTCTGGGAACTCCATCCGATCCAAAAATCAATTTTACAATACGCCCTCGACGCCAATGCAACGGCAACAAATTAGGCTCTTTCACTAATACAAGATCTCCCACCTTGGGAGGATTTGTCTTATCCGTCCATTTAACGCGCTGCTGCAAAGTATGCAGATACTCAAGAGACCAACGGATCACCACCACAAAACCGAATTGGTGCTGGGCCCATCAATATTTTCAATCCGGGGTTGTGACCACTCTGAGTAAAACTGTAGTGCACAGCAACTCTATTTAATGCGTAATTGCGATTATTATTAAACCACTTACCTTACAGACTTGGCGTCCCTGGTAAGCTCTCACTGCGCTGTTCCGTGTGTAGTAGTGTGTGTATAGTGTAATTGTATGTAAAAGGGGTAGGATAGCACAAACACTCACAACAAATAATATTAATGTCCAATAGTCTTAGAGCAATCAAATATCAAATTCATTCAGCAAACAAATATTACAAATATTAATACGCGTTGGACGTCACAACGCTTCCACAGGAATATTAAACTTTTTTTTTTTCAATTAGTGTTAAGGAATGTGCACGGGACAAACTGAACTATTATAAAAAAATTGTTATAAAAAAAGGGTCGTTCTACCTACTTTCGTTGAAAAAAAAAAAGTTTAATATTCCTGTTATTTTACATTATTTTCTTTGTTATGTAACTTTGAGTAGGGTTGTAATAAACTATCATCAAGTTTCTATGCAATCAAAGTAATACAATAAACCTTGATTGGAAATGATCTCTTTGTCAGTCTCCTAAAGTTCTTACGTCACGGGATTACTGACGCTTTTATATTTCAATTTAATTTCTAGGTGGGAATACTCGCTGCTTTAGCGGCTGTCGTGGCTACAGAGCACGCGTTTTCATCTCAACACATCCACAAACATGACGGACACCACGAGCTGGTTTCACACGGCCATGGACACCATGATTATTATGTAATACATAACCGTACTTGTCTACCTTTGTTTATTAACAATGATTTGATTCTCATTATATTCTTCTTAATTACCAGACTCACCCAAAATATGAGTTCGAGTACAAGGTGAAGGACCCGCATACACATGACTACAAGAGTCAGCACGAGACGCGCGACGGGGACGTCGTAAAGGGTTACTACGAGCTTCACGACCCTGACGGTACCCTCAGACATGTCGACTATCACGCTGACAAGCACTCCGGGTAATTAAAAGAAAGATATAGTATTTTTGGTAATAACAATTTATTTACGGTAGTAAATTATTTATTTAAATTTACAGATTCCATGCGACCGTGAAACACAGCACGCACCACATAATTCCCAAGCACCACCATCATCACTGGTAGATTCTTTGACATTGTGTGTTGTTTTTATGTTTTAAAACTATTTGTCATGAATTTAATAAACATTTTATAAATACTTTATTTGGAATGTTTTAATTATAACCCCAAATAATACCTTGCGGGATGGTAGAGTTCCATAGCCATAGCTGATTCCAGAGCCGGTCGTAAACACGCCACAGTGCCTCGCACTTAATTTGTCAGTAATAGTAGTGAAAATGTGCAACCAAATAGATATAGTTATACATGTATATATACTGTGAGGGACTTAGATAGAATTCATTTCTACGTAGTTTCCCTATCCTCTAAATATATTATAGGAGTTTTTGGCGGAATTTTAGTGTATCATGTAGTGGATTTTATATTTTATTCATGATCTTGTGTTACTTGACTCTATATTGTGTAAAATTCGTGGTGTTTTATGTAATATAGTTTGTTTATTGTGCATAAGTGAATGTTATGTATTATGAAAAGATAAACCAGATCTAGTTTCTTGCCTGTTCCTCTCGATGATTGGGTTGTTTTCCGAACCGGTGGTAGCTTTGACGTTCATAAGTGCCTTCTCGGGGCCTAATTTGATAAAAGAGTATTTTGATTTGATTTTGAATGGAAAATAATACCACGAACCATGAATTCTAACATGCCACAAAAACTCCATGGAAAGTTCTAACAAGATGGTGGCCATTGTAATTATATCAAGAAACTTGTAATATCGATACTCACTTGACAATGGCAGTAATAGTCTACTAGAAGACTGGTTGCCAAAAATAAAACAGAAGAAGAACTTGTAATACTATTAACTACTCGACAATGGCAGTAATAATCTAAAAGATTGGATGACAAAAATATAGAAAGATATAGAGAGAGAAATGTTGAAATCTATAGCACATCATTTTCTGTTAGATGGTACTAACTATAGCGCACTCTTATAAACATATTCCCTGTTATGTATTAATAACATTGTTGACATATATTAAAACTAGCTAATCCCGCGACTCCGTCCACGTGGAACGTAATGTAAAAAAAAACAGTCACTAATAAGATCTTCTGAAGGTATTAAGTGCATTTACTTATTTGCTTTACTCTCGTACTTAAGTCACGTCGTCATTCAAATTACAACTTTTGATAGAGTGAACCGATTTTAATGAAACCAAGTCTAAGTTATTCTCCAGAATATGCTTTATGATTTTCTTGGTGAGGTTTTATCGTGAACCCAGCAGTACTTTAGCTCTTTAGTACTTTAGCAGTGGTGCGTGTTCATACAAACAGACAGACAGACAGACAGACATTTCTAAAAGTGATTGAAATGTATTTTATTACGTATTCCTAGACACCTGGAACAATTTTTTTCATAAAAATCGAAAAAGTATAGACACTTTTGATTTACATTCTTATTATATGCTAGCGGGCCCGGCAGACGTTGTCCCGCCCTGATTATAAAAAAAATCCTTAACAAATTATAACGTCCAAAACGTTCCTCATGATCACTTTATCTACTGGTGAAAACCGTTTAAAAATCCGTTAAGTAGTTTTTGAGTTTATCGCGAACAGACAGACACACAGACGCGGTAGGGGACTTTGTTTTATACTATGTAAATTATATAGATTATAATATACATTTGTTATAAATGAAAAACAAATATATCATATATCATGTGTACTAGTTTGATTGTTTAGACTTTAATTAGAGACCAAAATTTTCGGTAAAGAGTTCAGTAATAGATACAATAACAATTAGCATACCATTATCTAATAACCTAAGAAGAAATAATTAAAAAAATAATGATTATATTTATTTAAAGGTCCATAAAACTGAGTTTGATGATCAAAAAATGACATAAATTCGGCTAAATGTGGACACAACATGCATAAAATAAGAGATAATGTTTCGTAGCATTAAAAATAAAGATAGATTACATACATATTAACACTTCAATTTTTTTCTGCTTGAGGCCAAAGGCACAAAAGAAGATATCAAATTTGAAACGCAAACTACTACAAAATAAATGTTATATCATCAATAACCAATCCCGTCAAATTCATTAGTTCGAATTAAAAAATTACCGTGTTCGTCTATGGCGAATATTAAATGTACGTACGTAAGTGTATTCGATTAAATCAATATCGATATTATAAATAAATATTTGATTCTAAATAGAAAGAAATACTTTATTGTTGGAACAACCATACAATTAAATTACATTACACAAACAAATTAGACAGAAAAAAGACAATTGAAAATGAAAAATAAATGTACAACAATTGGCGAACCCAATCAGCAAAAATGTGTAATACAGTAGTACTGCAACGTTCATTTTTGATGGGAGCCTATATTGTGATAAACATAATGCAGTCGGTGATATTAATGTTAATACAAAATAAAAAACTAACAAACAAATAACACAGACACATAACATGTCACGGATGGTCATACTAAAGAGATATAGTTACTGTAACCATAAATGTGGGATTGAACAAAACAAATATAAATCGAAAAAAATACACACCAATAAACAGAGCTTACAATAGAACTGCGTAAATACATTATATTTCCTTTTAATTACTGAGTTTCAAGTTGTAATAGATAATGCTTATATGAGAGTTTAAAGCTAAGTTTACTCTTTTTGGATCGACATGGCGGTGGAATGTTGTTTCAACAATGAGTGGCGGCATATTTGAATTCCCTTCTTAAAGCGGTAGTTCTATGGAGAGGTATCAATAATGGATTAGTCATGGTGTGAGAACATGAAAGTGTGCTTATCTTGTCAGAGGTGTAAAATTAGTGAGTTCGTAAAATTAGTCTTATTATAATTTGACTAGCGGTCCCGGCAGACGTTGTCCTGTCCTGATTATGAGAAAATCCTTGACAAATTATACACTAAACGTTCCTCATGAATCACTATATAGACTGGTGAAACCCACATGAAAATCCGTTCGGTAGTTTTTGAGGTTTTCGCGAACAGACAGACAGACAGACGCGATAGGGAACTTTGTTTTATACTATGTAATGATATATAAAAAATTAGAAGTAATGACTTCATATTAACAGTTGTTATCACTCTGACCTCTGTTTATCTTTCTTTATTCAAAGCCACGCAACGGATTTTGGTATGAGTTTCACCATTTTTTTTTCTTGAAGTTTCATATAAAACATAACTCTTACATATTATATTTATAAAAATCAGAAAAATTACGCTTACAATTCGCACTTCCGCTTACATTTATACTGAAAAACTTGGTTATTGACAGCGGTTAAGTGGTAACTAAAACCTATTAATGTCTCAATACTTTAGAATAAGCTGTTTCCATTTATCCATTCACGTAAGAGGCCTTTACTACTTGATATAAACTTCCTCTGAAGACCGCTATGAGAACCGGTATTGCGCTGAATGCGGGCTTTTCAACCTTCACCAACTCGTAGGTTCATACCACGGTGGACTATGACTATCTAGTCCACTGCTACGTAAGTGTAGGAATATGGGCGATGACTCTCTTTAATTTTGGTTAGCGACATATTTAATTACTATTATTCATCAATGTAAATCCATAAATACGCCGAATATATGAATCTTTTTACCACACAGTTCGTTAACATCGTTACTCAAACATGGTTTTTAGAAGCGATGATGACTTAGTTGATACCTTGTTGGTACATGTTCGGGCATAAATTGGTTGGGGGTAGCCAAAATTTATTTATTTTTTGACACATTGCTTGTCAACGGACAATCGGGATGATCGGTCACTTACTCGGCGGACTTACTCGGCGGACTTGCTCGGCGACACTTGTTCGAAACTCGCGCTTACACTCGGACCCGCTCACTATACTAGCCACACGGCAGCTCGGAGATTTATATTTGTGCATTGTGTGTGTGTACGTGTTGGAAACCTGGTGGTCTCACCACGGCTACGGCGGCGGAGAAGACATTATATCAAGTAAGTGAGCGTTTTATCCCGGTTATAAAGAGACATACTTTCGGCATATATTATTTTCAGGGGTATCTACCTCCAGCCAATTTTAAATATACAGTCCACTTCCTAGGCTAGGTACCCCGATCAGTGTGGGTGTGGTGGTTGCCACCCCAGTACACAGTATCAGTGGACGTAAGTTCGAATCCCAACATGTAGTAGCATGAGGGTGGGTTTTTTCTAAGTCTGCCTGGTCCATTTACCACCTTTAAATTGAAAATCTGTCGCCAAGTGCCTGTTGGTGTCTTCCAACAGCTGCACTTAAGAGCCACTACGTCGTCTTTTAACATCCATCAGATGAGATTGTGGTCGAACGCTAGAACCTGTAAAGTGTACAAAAAAATTGCAGCATGACTAAATGGCTCAACTGTATCTAAAGTTAAGGATATGCTGTCGAAAATAATAGTGACAACCGAGAGATTGATTCATCAGGAGTTGCCTCTATAATGCAAGAGTTTGCGCTCATGAACCTAAACTAGCTGATTTACCACTAACGAAAAGAGAGTCAGGTATAGATCTCTGGTTGTGGTGGTTCTCTAGCGTGGTTTCAGCGATGCTCGGCATCGACCAGGCTTAGCGAGCGATGATTTTCTTCTGCGAGGAGGTCATCTCGCAGAATGAGGCGACAGAGAGGGCCCGCGAGATAGAGCCGGCAGCAGCGCTTTGCCCGCTTTTCCCGCCACCTTAGTCGGACCTGAGGGGATGGGCCGGGAGGGCCCATCTCCTAATTACACAGGTCCCGCGGACGAGGGGAGGTAGCTGGTATGTACCCAGTCTGCCTCTCTATAGGTAGGAGCCCGGCGGTGACCTTCTGCCGGGCGGATCGTTGTGGCGGCTCTACAAGGTTGATTGGCATTGTACAATCCCTTGCCGCCCCAACAATCACGGTCTGTCGGTACACCATGGGGTTTTAGTCCATGTGAGTCGGACATAAAGGGTAGGATGGTGTATCCATAAGGGATTTCCGCACGTTAATAATTAAAAAAAAGGTATAGATCTCTACCATCCTGTTTGGCCGACTGATTCTGGGACATGACATACCTAACTATGCTATTATGGAGATTGTTATATTTGGTATATAGATAGCGATCGCGATTCAGTCGAACACAATTTTCATGTCCTACCAGCAGCCATGTATAGCGTTGAATGGATTACATCAGTATTGAGGAAGATGGCTACATACTAATTCTTGATACATATCAGCCAATGTTAAAACATATTTATTACCTATTCTTATCGGTTAGTTGAGCGGCTCACGCTAACTATTTAGGCTTTTGCAAAATATTTGCTAACAGTCCACATACCGAGTGTAGGAAATTATTTTCACCACCGATAATAATTAAAGTGAAATCAATATTGCCTTGAATATTTGTAACAATATAAAAGAGTTTGATTTTTTACGCTATATATCAGTTAGTTGCTGAGTTTTGTCTCGTTATTACGATTATTTATATCAAGTGTAAAAAAATGTTGTTAAAGGTATTATAACTTTTCTTTGTTGTTTTTTGGGAATATTAATTAATTTCGTGCTAATTGTAGTTACAGGGAAATACAAAATATGATAAAAAGTTTTTATAGTTAACACTATAAGTGCTATATAAATAAATGCAGTTACGTCTATTTGAGACCATGTTCTGTGGATGTTACAAATGAGGTAAAAATACACAAATACCGAATTAAATTAAAATACCTTTTACCAAATTAAAGACAATTTCCCTTTTCTAAGAGTAAAATTTTAATTAAACATAAACTAAAGAATCACATATGAAATGACCTTATTACAAACTACTTATGGAATCATACTTTAAATTTCCTAAGTTGTGCCCGCGGACACGCGCGTGTTTTATTCAGTACTTTCTAAAATTATCGTTAATATGTATTTTTAGGAAAATTTTAATACTCTAACAATTGCAAAATATTATATTTCATTTGCACAGAATTTAATAAAAATAGAAATAAACTTTTTTTCAATGTAATCTAGACTTAAAACGTATAAACAGTTTATGTTGGCTATCATACCAGGTTGGGTAGATACCTTTTTAAACGTGAGGACTCTTCATTATACGAGACAACTACATACTTAAACCTTACGATATATCAACCTCCGCCTTTTTGAAGCAGCACGGCGTATCATGCACATTTAACGGTTCCACCCCGATGTTCAATGTCAAGCCCCAACTTATTCAAGAACAACAAAATACACCAGCCTTCTCCTCATCTGCTGAATTAGTGCAATAAGAACTTTGATCCACTGACCAACTTGGGCATGTTCGCTGCAACGTAAACCTATAACATAGTGCAAGTCGTGGGGAAACGATAGATGGAAGCAGCACACGACCGGTCATTGTAAGGATCTTCAGAAAAGGAATATATCCAGCGGTGTATATCTTATAACTGTATGAGTTGATGCATGTCCCATCTGTTATAAATCTTTGAAAGAAAAATATATGTATAGACAAAACTACAAAACAGTTCAGACTATTATGAATACAACGTCACCCATATTATATGTAAAATCCCACATTAATTTCTGATAAGTTTTTCTGTGTTTTACAGGTGACTTTACTGATCGCTTTAGTGGGTGTCGTGTCTTCAGACCATGCGTTCTCATCTCAGCACATCCACAAACATGATGGACACCATGAACTTGTGCATCACGGACATAAACACGAACACCATGACTACTATGTTAGTAAAAATTGTATATTCTGACGCGATATTCAAATAAGGCTATGTACATAACAATATTCGACCACATATCGGTACGACTGTGACAAAATAACGAAATATGTTTATCAAGACTGTCTTGAAAGAAATTGTGTATAATTTAAATAAATATTTTGATATAATTTTCGTGTCAAGACGGCAATTTGTAGAATATATCGACGAGGAATATTCCATTAAATTCATTAATTACTAAACTCTCTCAGTGTATGAGTTTTTTTTTAATAATTACATATTTATAATAATTATTTTTATATTTAATCTGTATTTATTATCACTTTTATTAAGAGAGCTATTTATAAAATTTAAATTAGGGAGGATCCATAACTTACATCAAATGCTGCGAGTGAGTATAAAAATTGTAACATCATATTGTCGTTTTAGGCAACGACCAGTGGAGTTGTAAAGGCCCATGAGGCCAAATGGTATGGTCAGTTCGAAAAAAAACACTGTATATTTGTAAAATGTAAAATTGGGTTTTTACTATAGTGAACATGTTTGATTTATTACTGATCTGGCGGAAAAAAAGATTTTAAATAGAATATATAAAGAATTTTGGAATTCCTCATTAAATTAATAAATTCCCAATTTAAATTTGCAATATTTGTGACGTCACACCGGTGAAGAAGTTACAAGACATAAGGGGTTCGAAGAATACAGAATATTAATACGGTTTTTGTAAAAGGCCTCTTAAGTCAAAAATATGGAAGAGGTACAAGGGCATGAGGGACCATAAAAACCACGATATTAATATGCATTCTATTGATGGCCTCTAGTCAAAGATATTCTATGTTATTTGAACATTATAAATTTTTTAATAATTCCCATAACGGGATATGAATTACGATAATTACATAATGAATATCTTATAACATTTACAGACTCACCCTAAATACGACTTCGAGTACAAGGTAAAAGACCCACATACACATGATCATAAAAGTCACCACGAGACACGCGATGGTGACGTTGTAAAAGGCTACTACGAGCTGATGGAACCCGATGGGACCATTAGACGCGTTGAATATCACGCCGATAAACACTCTGGGTATGTATAATTATATTTTCTCTCAATATATTGCTGAAAAAAGGCTTAACAAAACTTAAAATTAGGTAGTATAGAATTTAAAAAGATTATTTAGCAAATTTTGTTATGTTTCAGTTTTCACGCCACTGTGAAGCACAGTACCCATCACAAGCATCACCATCATCATCATCATCACCACTAATCGTAGATTATTAAATTTAATCTAAGTTTTTGTGACCTACTTTTAATGTGAACTTTAAATAAAGTTAATTTTACAAAAATTATTGATTCTATCTTTTATCCAGATTATGTAGATTTTGCTAAGGTTTGGAGTATATGTGGTTACTGGACTATGGCCTAGCGACAATGGCTTAACAGTGGTGTGTCAACGTTGTGTCGATCGACGCAGGTTCGAGTTCTACAGTGAACTGGAGCTTTCGGTAAAAAAAATGTCTGTGTACTTTATGTACACGCTTTAGAAGTTATACATCTTTGGTATAACAAGATAAAAATCTTTTCAAATATTTTATCTTTCGCCTTATTCGACGTTTGTAGAAAAACCGATACTAACAATAGAAAAAGTCGATTATAGCTAACTACAGGGTGTCGGTTTTTCGTGACGGTGTGCGCACGCATCGTAATAATTTACTCTTATCATCATTCCCTAGCTCGCCAAAAAGAAGTATAACTTCAAAAACATCATAATGAAAACACAGCGTGATAGTGTAGGGCTTTATTTAATACTCCTTCAGCAAGCTGCCATCCAAATTTTAAAGAAGAAAGTTGGTCGCCAAGCATATATACGTCTTTTCAGACAACTGAAATTGAAAGCCAGTCGTCCTCTAAAGATAGCCAGGTTAGATCACATCGTGATTTAATAACAGGTAAGTTATTCGTTAAAGCCTTTAACGTAAACAAAAAAGTTTTTCATTATCGACTATTACAAATATAAAAATGTCCTATTATCACAATTATAAGTACTATATTTGTAAATTGCGTTTCATACGTCGATTAAACCACAATCAAAAATTCTTTATTCGATTTAGGCCCTGAGAAGACACCCATAAACGTCAAAACTACCACCGGTTCGGAAAACAACTCAGTCAACTTAAAGAACCGGCAAGAAACTCGATCTGGTTTATCTTTTCATTATACATAACACAGCACAACGTATTGAAAACCCATTCTCAATCCTATATCCTAAACCAATTCTATATCAGGCAGCATTAATTGTATAAAATATTGAATATTGTTTATATTTTAAGTTCTACATTTTGTTTTAATAAAGCGAAAAGTTGTTTAAAGCAGTTATCAACGTATTGTCACAAAACCAATTTTTGACCTTGTACGTAAACGAGATTCTGTCATAGTTTAAAGTGTAAATACAAAGATTTGTACAAATTTATGGTCTATTAATTTTCATACCAAGTTTGTAGTCCTACATCAAAAAAGTCTAAGCAACATGCGTGATATTACAAATTTTACTATTTATGTTAATTAATTTCTAAGTATTTACTCAAACAAAGTGCGTAGGTAAGTAAACTTTTTTGTTATTGATGACATATTGGCTGGTTGTAAAAAAAAATTTGATTATGTTTTGTTATTTCATAAAATTCAAATGACTGCGAATTTGTTTTAATTTAAGTGCGTTTTAATTGCTACGTTTAGTCTTCATTTTATAATTTTACCAACCATTTAAATAAAGTTAGCGACAAAATTGAATTGTTAGATATTCTTTACGTCATCAACGACGTCATTTGATGGCAGATGAAATGCAAAGAGCTGTAGGGATGTTGCAAGCGGGAAGTAATCAATCTCAGGTATCTCGACATTTTGGCATTCATAGAAGTGTTATTTGTCGTCTTTGGCAACGCTACAATAATACAGGAGAATCCGCTGAACAGCATCCAGGCCGTAAAAGGAGTACAACCACTCGGCAAGACCGGTACATACA
>MU160280.1:25327-91387 GCA_015888305.1 Antheraea pernyi
CAATGGAGAACATCCGGGTATTGCCCTGGCCTGCACAATCGCCAGATCTCAACCCCATCGAGCACGCATGGGACATGCTCCAGAGACGTGTTTTGAAGGACTTGGACGGAGCGATAACAACCCAACAGCTGAAGGATTGGCTACAATTCCATTGGGAGCGAATACCGCAAGATGACATAAACAGTCTCATTAATTCAATGAATAATCGTTGCCGACAAGTTCTGAATAGCAGAGGAGACCATACTTTGTATTAAATTGTTCTATTCTTTCACAATAAATACATTTTCTTTAGAAATTTCAATTTGTAAGAAAAAAGTTTAGTTTCTTATGTATCTTAGTTTCTACAGTATATTCTAATATTGTTCATTTCTGTTATAAAAAGAACTTATAAAGACAACAGCTGTTATTTTTACATCATAGAACCCTAAAGATATTATTTTAATAATAAAATATAACGTTATAATGTGAAGAACCGTCCTAAAATTTAAATTAGTACATGTTGCTTAGACTTTTTTGGTGAGTGTTATATATATATAGCTTGATTATAGTCGGATGTTCAGTAGCAGATTCGGTTGGTTTAGGCAGTATCAACTATAAAGATGGTGATATAAGTGTAATAATTTTAAACGGAACTTATCTGTAAATTTGCGTGCGATAACAATAATCCTTACTTATAAAACGATGACAAAAGATTTGTTAAGAATTCTGAAATGCTTTATTATGAGTCGTATTTGTAAAGGAAACGTTGGCAATCACTGTAAGCCTACTTGCTTCTACTAGCTATATTTAATATCTGTGGTATAAATTGACTTATGACAAATTGACATTGACAAATGAGAATTGTGTACGTTCTTGTGTATGGCTCACTGAATTTGGCCCTACTCTTTTTGAGTTTTGGAAATTTTTAATTTTTAATTATTTGTTCGTCGTTTGTTCGTTAATGTCCGAATGTAAAAATTGTTTGTTCGTCTTTTATTTATTTATAATTAATTAAACAAATGTTCAGTGGGGCCAAATTCAGTGAAACCAATTTGCAACGTTTACGAAATCCTTACCACAGATTATATGTAATTCTCGTCATTGAACGTTTAGTTTTACCTAAGGTTAAGTTGCCATACGGTAACATTTAATTTTTTAAAGGTAAAAATTTTGTAAAGGTAATTTTCCTCATTTTATGAATTGAAATGAATAATAAGTGGATATTTTCGTATTCAATCAACCGCGCTCGCCGACCGCTGCCGCGGCCGGCGCGCGTTTTCCTTTTTCGCAAGTCAAACCTAACCTAACAGACACATAATATTAATAATAAGTGGATACTTTCGTATGCAATCCAACGCATTTCGTATGATTTATCTGGTAATCCGAATAATCGGACGATTAAATTAAAAATTAGGAATAATTAGTTAATAATAAGGATTAATTAATAATTATTAATTAGGAATTTAATTGTTTTAATGATCGAACAATCATCAATAGTCATCGAACAAACGATAATTGATTAAAATTAATTAATCTGAGCGATAAAAATAAAGATCTAGTAAAGGGGGCCAACTTAAGGGTGAACATTTGTTTAATTAATTATAAATAAATAAAAGACGAACAAACAATTTTTACATTCGAACATTAACGAACAAATAAGTAAAAATAAAAAAAATCCAAAAATCAAAAAGAGGGGGGCCAAATTCATTGAAGCCTTGTGTATGTGCGATGTTGGAATCATCATTTTGAGTCTATGGAAAAAATGGACACGAGAAATTTATTTATAGTTTTATTATGTAATGGTCAACACGGAAAATTAAATTATTTCAACGTTATTGTTTTGCATTTATGTTTATATATACTTGTATAAACTTGATAGCGTACTAGTTAGTAGATGATTAATATATTTTGTTAAATTACTCAATAATAAAATAACTTTTTAACTGAAACTCGTTATTGAGATTCTAATTCAAACAAATGTGTGTCTTTTAATCATAATATTTTAAGCATTATCCAAATTTATGGTATATCTAAATGGAATACCGTTTATAAGTCTAGATGCTTATTATCTACACTTATAATGGACATTATCGATTATTTCTAAATTTCTTTTTAAGATTTTGTTGTTTGATTCCTCTTTAATTCATTGTCAATTCTGATCTTGACGTTTGATTTGAATTTGATATTCAGGTTAGTATAATTTATATTTTCTTTTTTTTTAATAAGAAAAAAAAGCTATTTATAAAAATAAATCCCAGTAAATTATATTTTTAATTATTCTAATATTATGTCCTTTTTTGCTCTTGTCTATTGTGTTTTTCATATAAAAATAAACAAATAAATATATATTTAATATTAGATAGAATAACCTATATAGTAAGATTTAAAAACACGCATTTAGGATCTTTTTAATTTGTGATTTTAGAAGTATTTAAAAAATAACAATGTATTTGGTGAAAATGCATTTTTTTCGGTATGGCCTCTGCCTATGTAGGCGATTTCGCTAATATCTAGTGTGACGAATACACGTTATAAACTTAATGCTAAATTATTGGGAAATATTCAGTGTAAGAACGCGGAATAATCTACAACAGTAACATATCAACATAGATAAATCATCAAAAGGGGATAGGTATTTTATTTTGTTTACCGTGTTTATAACATCCATAAAGTTTTTATATTATTCTTTTAGAGTTATAAGGGCTTGTTAATAGCTCTAGTATTTATATACGTATGGTAGAACTGTGATTTTTTTAAGGTGAACAAAACTCGAGAAACGTTAAGAAAATGCGTTACACGCGTAATTTGACTTGAGATATCATTACATAGTACAAAACAAAGTCCCCTGCCGCGTCTGTCTGTCTGTCTGCCTGTTTGCGATAAACTCAAAAACTACTGAAAGGAAGCGGTATTCTCCAGTAGATAAAGTGATTCATGAGGAAGGTTTTGGTATATAATTTGTCAAGGATTTTATTTTATAATCAGGGTGGGACAACGTCTGCCGGATCCGCTAGTTGTATTATAAAATGTACCCAGGGTCAATATAATTTAGGTAATTGAAACAAAACTTACAGGTATAATAGATCTTTATTTTCATAGTAAAAATAGACAACATGAAGCGAAAATTAACCATAGAACTATAAAACAAATAATCCTTTCGTATTATAATTTAATAACCATGGTCATGATGCTTTTCGGGAACAATGTGGTGAGTGCTGTGTTTCACGTTAGCATGAAACCTGAAAATAGACAAAACATTAGGTACAAATATAGAATAAGCTCTAAATTTGACATATTTTCACCGTACAATCTATACATTTCAATAAAATTGAAGTATGCATTGTATGTCTGGCGTAACCTCGGACACAGCTGAACGACATAGGCAAAACTTTGACTAACAGGTAGAAAATTTATCAGAGTACTATTGGTATAATTTTAAATAAGTAACATAACATTATTAAAAGTATTGTTATTTGAGTAGACTTCATATAAACACAGACAAATTGATAACTGTATGCAGTGTAACTGTGTAAAGGATAATTACTGTAAATCAATGATTTATTGGTTACTAGTGGGCGTCCAGTGGTCGACATTCGACCATAGTTCATTGATTTTTTAAAGTTGAATGTAGAATGAAAAAGGGTAATTGGAACGTAAGAGTAAAATAATACATACAGTCGAGCATAGCAACCTCCTTCACAACCTTTTTTGACGTCCTTTATTGACAGATGTCAAAATGTCTTTTTTATTTACATGTGTGTATATGTTGTGTACAATTGAAGCAGTATTGTGAGTAATGCATATTTTAATTAATTTAATGTACTTCTAATGCATTTTATATAGAATAAATAGCTTTCTGCACTTCTCCTCCATATAAACTTTAACTATGCCAAGTTTCATGTTCATCCGTTCACGCATTTCTCTCAAAAAGGATACAAAGTTTGGGCTTCACGTATTAATATATAGATGCATATTTTAATTAATGTAATGTACATCTAATGCATTTTATATAAAATAAATAGCTTTCTGCACTTCTCCTTCATATAAACTTTAACTATGCCAAATTTCACGTTCATCCGTTCGCGCAATTCCGTTAAAAAGGGATACAAAGATTAGGCTTCACGTATTAATATATAGATGATGATAATTGCGAAATATATGTTAATATCTTTACTTGTATTTTATAACACAGTTTACATTGGCGTATCACACTCGGTATATTTGATAATTCGCTTTGCTTTGCTTTTGCTTTCGCTTGCGTCTTCGTGTTGATGTACATTTCATTGGATGAAAGGTACACCATGCCCTTTTATGTACTTGTGACAACTTATATGCAAAATTTCACGACTGCTTCAATATTTAAGGCGTGAAAACTTAATAAACGAACAAACTCACATTCATATTTATAATATTAGTTAGGACTAGCTAAAACCCCCGACTTTATTACACTCTAATAACTTGATATTAAATGAAGACACTGTGATATTTTTTAAATAGAAACCAAGTGGCTTAGGGAGTGAAATTAAGAAAAAACTGATCGGACTGTATCCAGTAATTAAGCGTGATGCACGGACTATGGGAGACTTTTGTCACTTTATTTATACAGATTACGATTACCTACATAACATATAGGTAGATAACAAACAAATAAACTCAAATGCGCATTAATAATATTAATAAGGATAACTTCTGAAGATACAATATGGTCTTACCCTGAATGTTTGTCAGCGTAGTAGTGAACGTTTCTGAGTGTACCATCAGGGTCGTGCAGCTCGTAGTAACCCTTCACGACGTCACCGTCGCGCGTCTCGTGCTGACTCTTGTAGTCATGTGTATGCGGGTCATTCACCTTGTACTCGAACTCATATTGTGGGTAGGCCTGTACGAATTTGTAATATTATAAACAGGTAAATAAAAATATGTAACGTCACAAACCTTTTCAGGTCAAATACAATAGTGACGTCCCACGTTGTCCGGTGGTCGTTTTTTTTTTGCATTGAACTATTCTTATGGTACTATCAGGTGCAGTACTATAACTATGCTGACCGTACTACTATAAAATGTCGGAGGCTAAACATTTGAAAAAAGTATTTGGAACAAGCATATATTATGAGATATATAAGAAATAGATGAAAAGCGAAATAGAAGACGCAAAACAACAAGATAACCTAAAGTTGACTTAAAATTCACGGCTGGGTGTCATTGGAGAATGGTAGCGCGTAACAGAACCCAGAGGAAAATTTTAAAGGATATATATGCCAAGATGCACACTTAATTACGGGATTTGCAAAAAGAGCCGTAACAAATTCTATATTTCAATTATTTTAACAGTTCAGATTAGAGAGCCTAGTAAATTAATAAATAAGAAAGGATTCATAAACTATTAAGAAATAAACTTATATATAAAGACAGACAAAAAGCGTGTTAATTATTATTGTATTTAATTTATTTTTATTTACATCACAGGTTTTAGCATTTGATTGCAATTTCGTATGACATTAAATAATGATATTGCGTAAAATATTAATGTGCTACAATTAAAAAAAGTGTGTGTGTATATATGTACACGCGTTAGAAGTTATACTTCTTTGGCGTAACAAGATAAAAATATTTTCAAAATTTTAATCTTTCGCCTTATTCTACGTTTGTAGAAAAAACGACACTAACAATAGAAAAAAGGTATTTAATACATTGAGAGTTTTAATACCAAGAAATACAAATAACAAATACAGAGAAACAAATGTTGACTATATAACTTCAGGGTGTCGGTTTTTCGTGACGGTGTGCGCGCGCATCGTAAAAATTTTCTCTCATCATTTTTCCTTAACGCTCCAAAAGAACTATAACTTCAAAAAGAAATGCTTTTGAATCTTAGGGTCTGGATACACAAGTGTTTAGCAAAAGATAGTCACCTTGATGGTAACTAGCCAGGCGAGCAATTGAATAAGCCTTACCAATACAAGTAACATATTTATAGAACAACTGGATTAAGAACTAAGTTCTGATAGATTTATTTTATTTACATTACGTGGACCAGAGTGTTTATAAAGGCATATATGGAAGGGGCTATAATTAAATAAACATTTTCTTACATAGTAATCATGGTGACCATGTCCGTGACCGTGATCCACGAGTTCATGATGCCCATCATGTTTATGGATATGTTGAGAGCTAAAGGCATGCTCCGAGCATACAGCACCAATAAGTGCAGCCAAAAGTACCTGAGATAGAATCATAATTATAGTAAGTGACATACCTGTAAAATTAATATTTTACACTAATACTACACTGGGTAATCCCATTATAATTCGATTAAAGTTACAAGAAAAAACAGTGAAATGCTAACTATCAAGGTGTAACGTATTTGCGTAAATATGTTTATTTCTATCGATTCTTCTACGAAGAGACATCAATGTTGCATTTATATGTATTTTAGTCGGAATTGAATTATCTCAAACCATTAATTGTTTATATTATTATTATAAAATTATTAACTAAATTTAAACAAAACTTATGCTTGCGGTTATCCTCGCATTAAGATTCTCGGAAACGGTACAATTTTTCTGGGTGTCTAATATACTTTTTAGTGATCGGTTTTATTCAAATGTTAAGGCATGAATATGTATTAAACAAACAAAGTCACATTCCTATTATATTCGCATTCGTACTAGTTACGATTATAAATAATGGATACGTTTATAAATGACGTATATACTAATGGCGTATATAAAACGTATATGACGTTATCGCATACGAAACTATTTAGATGTAAAATGATCGTTATTTTTATTTTAACTTATATATTATATTTTATTTTATGGTGGTAGAGCCACGCTGAAGCTATTACTGGTTTCAGCATGAATGGGTCGGCTCGTCCGGGGTAGTACCACCCTCTCATAGAAAACCGACGTGAAGTAACAGTGCTTGCATTGTTGCGTTTCGTTCGGTCAGTGAGAGCGCCGGAGGCCCATCTCCCCTCCCCTCTCCTCACTTCTCTCCCTCTCCCTCCTTTAACCCTTCTCCCCAAAGGGTAGTAACGCACTTGCGACCCCTCTGGGGTTGTGAGTGTCCATGGACGGTGGTGATCACTTAACATCAGGTGACCCACCTGTTCGTTTAGCCACCTATGATATAAAAAAAAAAAAAACTAATATATTTTAGTTAACGAAAATATGAACCAATCTAAAATCTAAATTCAAGAAGACAGATTATAAATTCATTTGGATAATAAAATGTTATTATACTTGTTATTCTGTATTTTAAACCATATAATATTATTCAAAATGTACCTTGTTGATCATTGTTGTTAATGCTTTGTTGTCTTTAAGGAAGTAGTACTGGAACTAACTGCTGTAGAGCATTAATGGACGTCTTTTATATTGTTAAACTGTATTACAAATAACCAAGGCAATATTCATTTCACTCTAATTACGATAAGGTATTAAAATTATTTAATGTTTAGCATGTGGTGTCCGCAATCGTTTCGTAAAAGTAACATAACTAAGAGTGTAACCATTTTATTCTGATAACAAAGCTCTGAGCGTGAGGCTGAAAATTGAAAGCAGAATGGTTTTATATTAAAGTCATATGCTCGGAGTAATTGAAGTTGTATGTTAATCCCTCATTTCAGAACGGCAGTTCGCTGATTCTGATTCTTTTTTTTGTCGTTTGTAATTGCCAGGATTAAGATTCGTGTGAATTAAAGTATTTGAAAAATCGCACGAAAAATTAAAACAAAAATATTAGACAATCTTTATAGAAAAAACGAGTGAGTGAGACAGAAGGCTGCAGGGATTATCTATTCATATAATAAAAATGAAGTGTCCGTATGTAATATCAAAATAACAATTTTTTAATGATTGGGTATGAATGTACACACACACGCTTCTCATAACAAAATTGTTGTCGGTCATTCTGTCTGTTTGTTAATATGTGAAATAAAAAAATTGAAGATGCTGTTAGACTGTGGTAAAAGAAAACGACAGGACAATGATGAACGAACGGATTTCTCTGGTGATAGTCTGGCGATGGTCTGGTGAAGTCAAAATAAAATTTTTGAAATTAAGAAAATATAGAAGGGAAGCCCAAAATGAAATTAGATGTCAGCAGTGTAGAGATAAGAGTAAAAAAACCGATGAAATAGTTAGTTCAAAAATTTAAAAAGTACCAATAAGCTTTATCGAGGAGTTATACATATAAATATGAAAATCAAATTAATGTTACAATATCATTGATTTCAAAATTGAAAAAAGAACAAATATATTCTATTGTTTTGAGTTTTTCTTGTTTGGGCTCCGCAAAAGCACTTGCCAGTGTTAACGTTTTGTTTCAATAGATATAACATATTTTACACAAGAAGTGTCGTGTCTCTTGTTAGAACTTTCCAGGGAGTTTTTGAGGCATCTCAGAATTCATGATCCGTGGTATTATTTTCCAGTCACTTTACTTATGGACAATAACCGAACTCTATACGTAAAACACCACCAATTTAAAAAAAATACAGTGTCAAGTAGCACAAGATTATGAATAAAATATAAAATCCATTACATGATAGACCAAAATCCTGGCAAAAACTTGAGTTTTACTTCTGTTTGCAGTCTTTGACTACCTCTCATTAATATTATAAGTAAAAAGGGGTAGATACGTTACCTACATGATATGTTGACAAACCAATTGGCATGATAATGCATGCATACATAAACTAATATCGTAACGCCACACTGTCTTAGATAAAATGTGGAAGTAAGATGGCATATTCCCAATATCGGTGGTGAAAAAGAAATAGTTATATATTGCTTAGATACGGGGCAGCCGTCAAAAATACTCTAGTAAGCCGAGTTTTAACAAAGCGCTGTCGATGCACTTATGACGTATATACAGCTATTGCTGCCTCTACTTTCTTCTACGTTTTTCCTCTGAACATAAAATATATTGTTCATATAGTAAACGAAATAGACGAAATCGCTGATAGCAGTTACTCATTTAAAAAAAAAATATAAAAATCGATTAAAACGTGCTTGGGGAGAAATAGGAATTATTTTTAAACCAATCAATGACTCGATCTATCAGGTGTACTCTTCTGACCCCTCCGGCTTTTTTCTGAGTTTGTGAACATGATTGAGAATATCGTAAACTCTAATTCCTTGTAACAAAAATGTTTTTAATTTAATTTTAAGTTTAGAGTTTAGTCATAGTAATCAATTTAGAGATCTTTAAATCAAACAAACCAATTATTTTGTATATAAGTAAATAATGGGCTTCGGATATTTTATTTCAGTTTAAAATATATATATTTTTTTATTTAACGCCGAATTATTTCGCGATGGACAAGCCAAACTTAAACTTAAGACCTATCGCCATCATTAAATTTATTTACCAATAACTTTAGAGTTTGGAAAATTCTATTGTAAAATAGTCGTAAGTTTCTTGACTACGCTGTAATATTACTATTTCAATATATATATGCTTCCTTAAATAACTTTTATTAAGGTTTTATTTAAATTTAATACGCGATTTTAAAGTAATTTTAAATTTAAAACAGATCGTTGTTTAAATATGTCAACTTTGTATGATAGAATAGGGGATCTTAGAGATCACTAATTTACGTACGAAAAGAGTTGATTATTAATTTATCATGTAGTAAAGATATTCATTGATCTATGCCTTTGTACATTGTAATAAGCACTGAACATAACACGATTTTTTTCTGTTTATTTACTCAAAAAATTGTAGTTTTAAAAAAGGGTTCCGTCAAGTATAGACTCTTGTTTTATTATATGGAACGAAATAAGTTTATACACATTATTTTGTTGTTGACTTTGTGACACCGCCAAACATAATTATTATTAACACGCCAGATACTATTTGAAGTAAATATAAGGTTACTTTTAGAGCAGGAAACTAGGCGACGAGTGAAAATCATAAATAAACAACACTGAGAGAAACGCTTAACAATATTAGGGAAATTAAAATAATTTCACAGAATATACTGTTTATTTAATTTATATTTAATTGCAGAATATATACAATAACAAACAAGAAACTATATACAACAATTAAATATATTTGAGTCTTCAATAATGGTGGTGGTGTTTAGGCACGATATGATGGGTGCTGTGTTTCACTGTTGCGTGGAAACTGTTGAGAAATAAAAACAATTACTACTTATATTCCTATGCATAAAAAATGACATATATTATTTTAATTACCCGGAATGCTTGTCAGCGTGGTAGTCGACATGTCTGAGGGTATCATCAGGGTCGTGCAGCTCGTAGTAACCCTTCACGACGTCACCGTCGCGCGTCTCGTGCTGACTCTTGTAGTCATGTGTATGCGGGTCCTTCACCTTGTACTCGAACTCGTATTTAGGATGAGTCTGAATAAATAAAAATGAATAAATGAGTACCGTAACTAATATTATAAATGTGAATTTGTTTGTTATGTTTTGATATTTTACCTACTCTCCTGGTCATCGTGAAATTTTCTAGAAATATTATAGGGGTACAGAAAAGGAAATAGGGTACCAAAAACTGAATTCTTGATTGAATAAGTACATATTTTTTTAATTTATAGTTGTTAGCCTTTGACCATTATCTCATCTAATGTTAAACGTCGATGTGGTGCAAGATGATAAGGATGGTAAATCTAGTGGGGAATAATAGGCTCTAAAGTGTAATTATCGGAACACACCTATAGGTTCTGGGGACACATTTTCAATTGGAAGGCCATAGCTCACGGGACTGGTTTAGAAAAGATCTGCCACCATGCTATGAATTTGTTACGATAAATTCTCGATCGACTCCGTCTCCGAACACTATATCCTCTGAGCCAGAATTAAAAAGAAAATACGTCTTACATAGTAGTCATGATGTTCATGCCCATGACCGTGATGGACTGGCTCATGGTGTCCGTC
Organism: Antheraea pernyi; assembly: GCA_015888305.1. Lineage (NCBI taxonomy): Eukaryota > Metazoa > Arthropoda > Insecta > Lepidoptera > Saturniidae > Antheraea > Antheraea pernyi. The sequence goes on from MU160280.1 coordinate 36,219, forward strand.
GTGTTTGTGGATGTGCTGAGATGAGAACGCATGATCCGCATATGCTGCAGCCATTACAGCCGCGAGTAATACCACCTGGAACAATTTGAGGTTACAATTTATATCCTTTATTACTTATATTATTCACTTTTTATATTTTATGTCTATGTATACATATTTGCATCTTTATATCCAAGGATACAATTTATTTACATCTACAGTTATTTTCTCCCTTGTGCATGGCAAAATAATTACACACGATGATAAGAATATTGCTATCCAAAAATAACAAAAACAGTAAAATCTACCATACATCATAAGTCATCGCTTCCATACTGGCTCAGGAACCTGTCACCAGTTTAATATATTCTAGCAGATTCGCGGTCGGGAGACACCAAATAGGAAACTCATGTTGATAGCGATCCCCTTACGTAGCACCGAATGTGTGGCTACGCAATCTCTTTACACACAGTTGTCGTATTCTAATAAATCTGCACTTAACGGTTTTTATCAAGACTGAGAGGACTGAGAAGATTAATCGTCTTATCTTTAACGATCAGCCATAAAGAAATGAATCGTATTTTCTTATAGCATTTTAGAAGCGTAGCTGTTATCCACGAGTGAGAAGAAAAATAAGTAAAAATTGAACCTTAGTAATGAACATCTTGCTCTTGAATCGTGTTGTTGAAAACAATAGTTGCTACCGAATGATATATTCCATTTGAATCTCAAGTCTTTTATATTGATAACTATTATGATTACCTATACCCAAGGTGACATTCGTTTCACTATAATATTAGGTAAGTGAAGGCAATTAAATTATTCAATGTTTAGTATGCAACTTTCATAACTATTTCGCAAAGTGTAATATAAAATATTACTTTTTTGTTCCGTTTGGTTACAGTTCTATAGATCTTAATATACCCAGTGTTTATTTGCATAAGGCAATGCTCAATGATTTTTATACTAAATGTGGCCGCAGCGTGGCACGCGTTTGATAACATTGATTATTATTTATTGCAAGAAATGGATTATATATACACCTATTAATTTTTAATGGTACAGAAATTGATGCACTGTATCTAGCTTTTGCTCGCGGTTTAGCTTGCGTTAATGCAGATATGAATTATCCCTCAAGGACAATACTTTCTTTCTAGAAAAAAAAACCTCTTATTCTTTTCTGTACTTTTGTCGTGTATGCAAAATTGTATTATGATCAGTTGAATATTTAAAGAGAGAAAGCGTAACAAGCAAACACTCATATTCACATTTGATACTTCTTTACATTATTATATTACATTTACTTGATAAATTACACATAACCCTAAACCATATTTTAATAAATAATTTGTCTCATTGGAAAACTAAATATTACATAAAAAATGTATCTATACATTATTATAATCAATTAAAAAAACCCTTCAATAGAAAACTGGATCAAATGTTCATGTCACAATCGCACTTGACATTAAATGACAATATGGCCTTAGACGAATATGATTGCATACTAAGCCTGAAAAGGTACTACTGGTTTTAACAATTTTAACTTCATCGAAAAATCCTGCTCATTACAGGACTCGAACCTACAACGATCGACGAAATTTCCGAAGAAATCGCCACAGAACCATCATTGATTCAAATTTCGGTTTCTCCAATTAGTTATCAAAATTAAATTAGTACACAGATGACAAAGCCACTATCGAATAGCCAGTTATTAGATCCACGATTATAGATTTTAATGGTCTCATTTATAAGAATTCAAGTATACAAAATAAATAAAGGAAACATTGTTATTATGAATTCGATTCTTAATCATCGCGGTAGAGTAAATAATTATTTCACGATGCATATCCTTATTGATCTTATAAATGTTAGCTTGTTTGTTTTCTTACGTTTTCACGGCTTAATTGTTCAATCGATCATCACGAAATTTTGCAAACAAATAGTCAACCGTACAAATTGGGGTGTAAGGGGTGTTGGGGATGTAAGAGGTGTCGAATAACATCATAAGACTTGAGACACCCAAACCAACCTCACCTGCACGTGGTGCACCCTGCTGAGTAACGAACGAGGCAAAGGCGAAAGCGGGGTGGTAGGGATTTACAACCTGACTGGGTCGTAACCACCATGTATATGGCGAAAAAGCCCGTCATATTGATTCGCTACTGTGGTTCACTTTTCTGGATCTGGATCAGCCTGTGCATACCCAGCTTTTTGCAGACTGGCATGACAGCGGCGACCAGCGATAGTGTGTCACTCGGTGGTCGCCGTTGTTTTTAGATTGTACTGTGCTTACCATCAGGCATAGGGCAGTCATTTTGTCGTGCTATAAAAAAAACGCAATTATCCAGAAAAAAGTGCTTTACCATGAGATAGATTAAATCCACATTAATGCGAGTAAAGGTGCGAACAAAAGCTAGTTAATTATAAAATCACCTTTGCTTGTTATAGTTTTATGGATCCTCGTAAATTAATAAAAATCAGGCTTAGATAAAATGACTGCAGTTTATAAATGATAATAAGAGCTTTATGGCCTTATACAAAGTTAATATACCTTTAATACTCTATTTACGTTTCTCGTTTAAGGACATACTCTCTAAAAAGATCCATTTTCACGGTTTTTCAGTTCGAATTACAACAAAACTATTAAACTTTGGTAAATATAATGGTTAATAACAGATACATTGAATCATTAACAATGATATAGAGATGATTGCTTTTTAAAATTAATAGGTTTCCATTAAAACAAATCAATTCTCCGTAGTCGTCTCGTGCAACGCAGCCTCATTTTCGGAACGAAAATCTCAGTAAATTTTCATTTTCCTTAAAAAAAAAGTACCTACTTATACTAAATATAGTCTTATTTAAAATATCCAAGTAATATTCCAAGTCATAATATCCAAGTTATCTTTACCATATCGGAAAAAAAAATGGTTAAGGTGTAAACAACATTTCACCACTTTATTTAAATTACGTAGATCTCAACGCATATGGAATAAGGTCCAATTTAGCTCTTTATTTAGATTCGAGTTAGACAATAGTGTGGAACAATTCAATCCGCGTCAGTTCACGCTCAGGCGCCGTTACGAATGAAAGTCTACGTCACTTTGCACTCGATTAAAAAAAATACATCGCTGTAGCAATACGTATACACTTCACAAAACGTTTTGATCATTTCGAAAAACTAACTAATTTCTTATAGTCTATTTTATATTCTCGTAGTAAGTGGCACTGTACTTACGTTGAAACAAAAGTTATAAGTTTGAATGCTTATTATGTTGTTTCCTCAAAGTTATTATTTAGCTTATTTCCTTTTTTTACGTTTTGGCTATAGACGGACTTCAGGAACTGTTGTGGAACTCCTTGATGGATAGAAATAGATATGTCGTGTTGGTACTTGTTTTGTTACCAGTAATAAAAGCTTACCTCAGGATTGAACAAAATGACCTAATGATGGATCTCAGAAAATGTTATGGAACTCTTCGACGGGTATAAATAGATATGTCGTGTTGGTACTCGTTTTGTTATAAGTAACGACAGCTTAGTTCAGGACTGAACAAAACGATCTGATGATGTACTTCAGAAACTGTTAAAGAAGTTCTTGACGGCTAGAAACAGATATGTCGTGTTTGTACTCGTTTTATTACCAGTAACGAGAGCTTACCGTATAGTTGAACGGAACGACCTGACGACGAACCTCAGAAAATGCTATGTATAATCATATGGATATGTAGCTCCTTCAAGGGTAGATGGGTATATGTCATATTCGTACTCCTTTTAGTATATTTTACTATCTTTTCAGAATATAAACATTAATATCATAAATGGTTCTTAGTCACATTTTAGTGCTTTTAGAATAGCACTCTAAGCTTGCATATTATTTCTGCACTAATATTAAAGCATGCAATGAAAACACGATGCAGCATTTACAAACAAATGTAATTTTTCAAAAGTATCGAGGATAAGGCTTATCGTTTATCAGAAAATGATCTCTCAAGTCTTGTTCATAATGAAACGAATTATTTGATGGAAAGTATCAAAGCTAAGAATAGTCTAAATTGTCGATGGAAATAGAGTCAGTTTTATACAAAGACCATCATATGCTGGTTGTTGTGCTGCAGGTATTATAACTAAACAATTGAACAACTAATTAAACAATTGAACACAAATTCGATGTTTCTGTCTATTGCGTATATTTAGAATTACTTACACTGTTCTTGACCTTGTATGACTTTGAAAAATTATAATTTGATTTGGCATTATCGGGTCCAATATAACAAAAAGTAAAATGTTAATAATAGGACAATATTATAATATTTTTTATAAAAGTATCAAAGTCGTTTCACGCAAGTTACTATTTTCCTAATGATCGATTGTCGATGTATGGGTTAACTGTGCACCTGTGTTAGTATTACTCGATGCCAAAATGAAACGCGTAAAATTGAGAGCGCATCCTTAAAAACCATGATTTAAATGGGATAAAAATTAAAGTGTACCAAGAGTTCTTTGGCACTGACCATTTTGATATGAATGATTTTAAATTTATGTAATATTTCTTTTACAATTGTTTACATGATATAAAAGTAATATTAAATAAAATCCACGTGGTTATATTCTAGTAGTATTGATTTAATAAGGTACATATTTTATAATTGGTTATATTTTACTACATTTTTTAATACAATAAATTAATTAAGAAAAATAAATAGTTTAATATCGTGTTTTGATTCAGTATATATAAATTTAAATGCAAATAACATTAAAATCTTATAGACTGCGACTGTCTATAATTGAGGCATATAAAATCAAAAACAGCTAAGTGCATAGACACCAAATTTGCAGGAAACGAAAAAAATGTTTATCTATTCTCAGAGTTGGAGTTTTACTTATATTCAAAGTTTCAATTTTAGGGAGTGGCATAGGCTATTGATTTTGCCTGCCTATCGCCATCAGCTCTAAAAGAGAAGTTCAAGAAATTAAAAAATGCGATAATTCCTTAACTGTATTTTATTCTTACTTTACTTCTTATTTGATGACTTGGTTGTACTAAAATGTATTTGATCCCAAAATCAATTTTAAAACGAAAATTAAAAGGCTTTAGCTGTATTTTATTTCTTGTAGGAATTAAATGGTGATTTGCAACCAATAAGACTAGATGGCTCCATACTCAGTTCATTTTTAGAACTTGTGGCACTTAGCTGTCTTTGATTCTATATGCCTCAATTCTATTGTATAACGTCTATTGTCTATTAAAATGATTGTCAATATATTAAACTTTTACTCAATAATAATTGATAATAAATAATCAATTTATTATTTCTTTGCTTTATAAAAACATATTTAGTAAGAATGATCATTATAGTGCTAATTGGTTTTAGATTATAGATTGATTGACTGTAGACGATGGATTTATCACCTTTCAAATGTAATTCAATTAAGTTCTCTTAGATGACTGTGTTGTTTTCGGAACCAGCTGTAATGTTGACGTTCATAAGCGTCTTTTCAGGGCCTAACTTGAATAAAGTATTTTTGATTTTAAATGTAATAACCAAAAAAGATAGTTGTCTATATTGCCACGACATATTTACCTATTTAAGACTACGTTACTCAACAAGAGAAATTGTATACACAATTTACGAACGACAGCAAATACGAGTACCTAACGATGAATATAACTCGCTAAACAATAATACTTAAGTCATTTCAAGAATAACAGCACGGCAATGGGCTATTGGGTAATTGATTATAAGTTGATTTCGACGTGTATCATTCATAGCGGAATCTTTTAAGCCCCTTATTGTTCCAGTCGAGTTGTATGCAATAAATATACTTAACTCATATTATTTCGAATAAATTGGAACATATTCAGGTAGACCGTTTGTATTAAAATACATAATGTTTTTAACAGTTTATTGTGTGTAATTCATTTAACAAATTTATAATGAGGAGGAACTTATCAGTCTACCATTGATCATGGTGATGTTCGGGGATGATATGGTGTGTGCTATGCTTCACGGTTGCGTGGAAACTGTAAAATAAAATGATTACAGTTATGATGAGTAAGTTAGTAGAAAGTAAAAATATTAAAAAAAATGAATTTAGTTCTATAGTTTACCCGGAGTGTTTGTCAGCGTGGTAGTCGACATGTCTGAGGGTACCGTCAGGGTCGTGCAGCTCGTAGTAACCCTTCACGACGTCACCGTCGCGCGTCTCGTGCTGACTCTTGTAGTCATGTGTATGCGGGTCCTTCACCTTGTACTCGAACTCGTATTTAGGATGAGTCTGTAATGAAAGATTATAATAAATCAGTAGGTACATCATTGTAGAACTAATATACGAATAGGTGATTAACTTTGCTTACATAATAGTCATGGTGGTCATGTCCGTGACCGTGGTGCACTAGCTCATGGTGTCCGTCATGTTTGTGAATATGTTGAGATGAGAAAGCATGTTCTGCTGCAACCGCACTCATTAGAACCATGAGTGTTACTATCTGAAATTATTAGTATATTTCCTTTACATTATTTCTGCTTAACAAATTTAAAAGATTAACATTAACTAACAAAACATTTTTACATTCTACTCCAAACTATTCTAAAAAAAACTAAGACACGAGTAATTATTATTATTTTATAATGGATGGAACTTTCAGGCCGAGCACAGAGAACTTGGTGAATCCTCTCTCTACATCTTCTTTCGCGAGCAGCACTTGCTTGTAGATTGTGTGACGAAAATTCATCGCTTCTCGCTCCTAACCATAAATCGAACCACGGCACGACAAGTTCACCACGCTATATTACGTTATGAGACACTACTTTAATTCTTGCTGTGTATTATTTTCTACGCAACTACACTGATGGCACATTTCGGTGCAATATCTTGGCTCGGCACTGCTTACGATCCTATTCGCAACGTTCATATGCAGACAATAATGATCAAATATATATTTTTTTAATATACCTTAGAGAACATTATGTTATGGTGTTCACTAAAGTCGAACAAAGAACTGTTTGATGTTATTCGTCTAGTATTCGAGTCTTTTATATTGTTAAAAAGCATGATCAAGGTGACATTGGTTTCACTCTAAAGTTAGGTAAAAGCAATAAAATTATTCAATGTTTGATATGCAACATTAATAACGATTTCGCAAAACCTGTAATTATATGCTTTATAGAGTTTACTATACAAAACGCGATATGATTTGTTTATCTCCCGGCATTGTGTCGTATGAATTGTAACATTTTACTTGATAGTTCAATTTATTTGATTCCCTGTAATTAAAAATATTAAAATATTAGTTCTACTACTTTCAAGAATATACAAGCTTACTGCTGTATTTGGGGTATACAGTTAGAAACTCTCATTAGAAGTATAGCGGTGTTTTTAAACTTTTGCTAAAAATATAAATTATGTTTGTATTTTAATGATTTAATTCCTGAATTACTAATAACCGGTTTCTGAAGTACTTTAATTTTAGTTTATCTGTTCAATAGCGTTATCGGTTCGATAAATTGTCAAGCTGCGTTTCTGAACACATAGTTCGACGATAAATATCAGTAAAACTCAACGGAGCGATTAACAGTTTATCTTATGGATAACTTTGTTGAGTCAATAACTATTGGTAGTTTAACCGAGTATCTAAGAAACCGGGCATAACTAAATTAATCAAAATAATCTCTATGTACGTTTTAAAACATTTCAAAAATGTGATTTTAATAACTCATATTAAATTCTAGCGGTATTTTATCAAATACTAGCGGGTTCAGTAGACGTTATTTCGTCCTGATTATTAAAAAAATCCATGATAATTTATATACGAAAACCTTCCCTATAAATCACTTTATCCCAAAAACCTCATGTAAATCTGTTTAGTAGTTTTTAAGTTCATCGCGAACAGACAGACAGACGCGATAGGGGACTACATTTTATACTATGTAATGATTGGATTGAGTTACAGCACTATCACACATAACACACACACACACTCACACAAAGTACATATACTAAACGCTAGTAAAGAATACATGTTTTTCTTTTGTCTACTTATGTCTATTATCATGTATCACTTCCTGTAATTGTGAATTCCTGTTTTGGCTTTAATTGTTACATACTATAAGATATTATATAAAAATACTGTATACTGTTGGATTTCCAAATAAATAACTCAACTTAAATTATTCACTGGAAACTTAGACCTCCATATTAGCATTTGTGCGAAAATATATATTCTGATTTAACCTACAATGGAAATGTAGTGGGAGTATAAAACACTTAGGTATACATTAAAGTACTTAGAATATGTATTCATATTCAAGAAACAATCTATATTATTTTTCGTATTAAAGTAGACAGTTGCACAAGTTAATTGTATGGCCAGTACGAGCTATAATTTTTATATAACTGTATAATGATATCTGTTTTAAAAACCGGGCCTAAGGTAAAGCACAACACGTCATTGAACAGGTTGCTCAAGGACATATTAAGATATATCTCAAATCACATATGTAATAATCGGGTTACAGATTTTTCAATAATTGCGAAAAGTGTATTCACAGTACTTTAATTATTATATATAAAAACCGAAAACAGACGCTGAGAAGTTATCAGTTAACTTTTTGTGATCGTAAGAAAAGTAACAAAAATATAAAAAATGTCCAAAGTAAGTTGTTTACATAACAAACATTATGGATTTAAAAAGTAGTACTTCAATTGAAGTAAATCAAATTAATTGATTCACTAGCGAGCCCTGCGGACGATGTCCTGTCCTAATGATTTAAAAAAATATGGACAAACTAGCGGGCCCGGTGGACTTCGTCCTGCTTTGACAATCAAAAATGATAAAATTCAACTGCAGCGCCACCTACCGGGTCCATCGTGAATCTAAACCATTCTCAGATCTACAGGAACACGCACACAAAATTTCATCAACATTGGTCCAGCCGTTTATGAGGAGTTCAGTGACATACAGAATAAATGTATTTATAAAGATTATAGACCTAAACCTTCCTTGTGAATCACTCTATCTACTTGTAAAATCCCCAGGAAATTCCGTTCTTTCGTTTTCGAGTTTATCGCGAACAGACAGACAGACGCGGCCGTGGACTTTGTTTTATACTATGTAATGATATTCATAGCACAAATGACTGAGTAATTATGTACTATATTAATTACACTTAACTACAACTGTATCCTGTGAGAAAGGCTAAATTTCTAACCTCTTACAATATAATAAAACACCTCTGCTTATGAAACGTAAACCAGTAGATACTGTTAATTAAAATAAAATAAAATCGAAAATTGAATAAACTTTGGTTTTACAGATCATTCTGATGACTGCGGTCTTCGCGCTCACTAATGCGCTACCTCAATATGACCATGGTCATGATCATAATCATGGACACGCGTTCTCATCCCAAAGCATAGTGTTACATGCCGGCCATGGCCACGAGAGCCATCATGCACCGACTCATCATGAAACCCATCATCAACACCACCAAACATACGAGTCAGGACAGGAAGGACGCCATGAGGGACACCACGTCGACTACTATGTAATAAAAATAAGATTGTTTTTATTTAATTTGGTTTAACACGAAAATTATAATTGCTTCGGAAAACCATCCTTTACTAAAATCACTGGCATGAAGCTTAACAGTTTCAGCCAATATATTTTTAATTGTTGAATGTGCCATGCCATTATTTGCAATTATATATTTTGTATTTAACAGGTCATCCTAAATACGAGTTTGAATACAAAATAGAAGATGGCCACACTGGCGACAAGAAGTACCAGCACGAGAGCCGCGACGGTGACGTAGTGAAGGGAGTCTACAGTCTGCACGAACCGGACGGCACCGTCAGGGTTGTTAAATATTCAGCAGACAAACACAGCGGGTATTCTTTCATACAAATTTTAGTGTATTTGAATTATCTTTGACATTATTTCTTTGTTATGGGTATACCCGAATGGTTATTAACTATAATTGGAAATGACTCCAATCCAACATCCAATTTTATTCAATTCCGATACAACATTTTTTATGGATATATTTTTTATTTCTCGTATAAAAACATATAATTCCGAAATTCCATTTCTCACAATATCTTTTTAATATGACGTCATCTGTCTGGTCGTACTAGTAATATTATACAGATACAGTAATGTCAGTTTACAATCTTTAACCACTAATCAAATCCATCTTCCCGAGAGGACGTTCGTACCTAGGCTCGCGTCTAGCTAATACTTGAAGGTGCAACTTATAGGGTCAATACGAATCTACTCACAGATCGCTATGTTTCAGATTCAATGCTGAAGTTATCCACAAAGGCCACGCTGTATATGTCGAGCCTGAGTATCACCATAATCATCACCATTAGATAATGTTATTATTATGTGATCTAAGAATAAATAATGATAATTTGTTCTAATTGTTGAATTTTTTTATATATTGTGACTGAATAAACTTTTAATACTTGAAGATGTTTTTTTTAAATTTTGTAAACCCACATGCATCAACTTTAATAACATTCACTCATTAAAAAATCCAAATAAACTCCTTGTTGAGATATAATTTATTACCGGAGGTTTAAGTCAATTAGAAACCATTCACTCTGAATTAATTTCAAGCATATTCCGCATTTACTCTTTTAATTTTTTAAACCATAAATATAATTTAAAAAATTTAATATATTTGTAACACATACTTAGCACAAATTTTATACTCCTGCTTTCCTTCTTCATATGAACTTTAACTATGTCAAATTTTACACGCCTTCGTTTTTTCTGCTCAGAAAGGATTTCTAGATTAATCAAATTTTCTACAATGAAAAGTATAAATTAACACAACTATAAAATACATAAATTAGCATATATGATGGTAAATTTTCGAATAAATGAAAAGAAATTGTTCATAAATTGTAATTTTCATAATTATTCAGATTTTTATTTAACACTAGCTGTACCCGCAAATCCGCACGCGTTTTTTTAAATTCGTATTAAAGAATTGTAAAATTGTGAGCCTATGTACAATTATAGAAATGCTCTTTAAAAGCAATTGTAAGTACGACACGCACGCCATTTAACAGTAACATGTAATGTGTATATTAGATATATACTAACGAAACAATAATTTAAAATATTATTATAAAGATTTACATTATATTTAATATAAATTGCCATTATTATAATTAAGATTTTGTGACTATAAAAAAAATTAACGCTTGTCTGTTCCGCAAGAAATTGTATTATGGAACACTTTACGTAATACGTTTATAATCTAAGATCTTTTTAGGAAGACCTCTATATCATTAATGTTATTAATAATTATAATGTCGAATTGTAAACAATAAGCTGATAATTATTTCTCTTACAGAAAAAAAAACTCTTAAACTAAAACTCTCTCTTAAAAATACAGAATGAGTTGAAATCTTTCTAAATTTCATGCAGACAAAGTCGCAGGTAACAGCTAGTCTAAAATAGAATGACCTCAATTACTTTTTATTAGGTTCGCTATCTACCAGTGAAAATTCCGTGAAAATCGATGTAACCGTTTTGGTGACAGCACATCGGGCAAAGCCACGGTTAACAGCTAGTCTAATTTAAATTAAATTAAATTACTTTTTATAAGGTCCGCTATCTGCCTGTAAAAGCCCCATGAAAATCGGTTTAACCGTTTTGGAGAAAGCACTGTGGGCGAAGACACGGTTAACAGCTAGTATAAACTAAAATTACCTAAATTACTTTTTGTAAAGTCAGCTATCTGCCAGTGAAAGTTATCTGAAGATCGATCGAACCGTTTTGAAGATAGTACTGCGGGTGAAGCCACGGCTAACAGCTAGTATAAACTAAAATTGCTTAAATTACTTTTTATAAGATCAGCTATCTGCCAGTGAAAGTTATGTGAAGATTGATCGAACCGTTTTGGAGATAGCATTGCGGGCGAAGCCGCGGTTAATACCTAGTCTAATTTGGAGTAACCTAAGAAACCCGCTGTAATTTCAGCTATGTGTCAGTGAAATTCCTGTCAAAATCAGTCTAGCCGTTTCGGAGATTACCCGGAACAAACAGACAGACTGACCAAAATTTTAAAAATTGAATTTTTGTTATCAGAAGCGTGTATACTTTCATACCCAATCAGGCAGAAATTTTTATTTTGATATTACATACAGACACTTCATTTTTATTATATGTATATATAATAAATAGATAGAAGATAATCAGTACCCAGTCTAGGATATCTCATGTTTTAGTCTCACTCTAGAAAATTTATGAACCTTATAAAGCACATCAGACTCTGACCCTTCATGTCATAAGCGCTACGGTCGCACAGGTGTGGTTGTTGCACAATCTCAGGAATTGGATTTCGTTCGGCAGAATCTCTACATATGGCATATGGTTATTTAGCTATCATCATCATCATATATATTAATACGTGAAGCCTAAACTTTGTATCCCATTTTAACGGAATTGGGCGAACGGATGAACGTGAAATTTGGCATAGTTAAAGTTTATATGGAGGAGAAGTGCAGAAAGCTATTTGTTTTAGATAAAATGCATTAGAAGTACATTAAATTAATTAAAATATGCGTTACTCACACTAATGCTTCAATTTTACACAACATATACACACATGTAAATAAAAAAGACATTTTGACATCTGTCAATAAAGGACTTCAAAAAAGGTTGTGAAGGAGTTTGCTATGCTCGACTATATGTATTATTTTACTCTTACGTTCCCATTACCCTTTTTCATTCTACGTTCAACAATTATATTAACCCTAATAAAATTGAAACTTAAAAAAATCAATGAACTATGGTCGAATGTCGAACACTGGATGCCCACTAGTTTGTTTTAATAAGAATTTGATGGAATAAGGTTTTCAGTGAGAGGGTGGTACTACCCCGGGCGAGCCGGTGATTTGTAATTGATTTAATCCTCCATTAATGAATTGCGTTCGAACAGGGAGTTTATTTAGATTAATTACTCATTGAATAACATTAAAGTACATATAGTATATAACGGTTTAGAAGATTAACAGAAAAAATTCAAGTATTAATATTTTATTCATACGCAATACATAAAAAAAACTCAACACTTACAATAAATTAACATTATTCATTATTAGATCGCATTATATTAACATTATTTAATGTTGATGATGATGGTGATGTTCAGGCTTGACATGTAGTCCCTGGAAGTTAAAAAAAAAACTCAACACTTACAATAAATTAACATTATTCATTATTAGATCGCATTATATTAACATTATTTAATGTTGATGATGATGGTGATGTTCAGGCTTGACATGTAGTCCCTGGAAGTTAAAAAACTCCAGAGGGACACCAAGAACCTCCGCCGGCAGGTCGAAGACCTCAAGGCGGAGGTTCTAGCATGGAAGCAGGAGGCAAATACCAAGAGGCAGATGCCCCCGCCTCCTGCGCCCGCAATGGCAGCGGAGTCTCCCTCGCAATGGGAGGAAGTCCTCGCCGGGGCCGTCTCGCGTCTCGAGCGGTCTCTCCAGGCGTCGTTCGGCAATATGCTGAACGCGCGTCTGGAGGGACTGGAAAGTCGCCTCCTCCCAGAGGGCCCCGTCCGCCCCCCGTTGGCAGGCGATAAGAAGAAGGGTGGAGCGGGTGCCCCACAGGCGAAGCCGGCGAGACCGGCACCTGGGCCTCAGGCCCCGGTTACCCCTCTGGGGATTAACTGGGCCGAACTACCGGCTCCTTCGGCGCCGGCTTCCGGCTCCAGCTGGGCCGTTGTAGCCCGGAAGAAGAAGGCCACCAAGGCTCCGGTGAAAGCCGCCGCCCCGACGGCTCCAGCGGCCCCACCAAAACCGGCGGGGCCTAAATTGCCATCTGTCCCCCAGTCGGCTGCGGTCATACTGACCTTAGATGCCGCAGCCGCCAAAGGCGTAGGATACAGAGAGGTGCTCGTAAAGGCGCGCGAGCAGGTGGCCCTGCCCGACATGGGCATAGTGGATGTGCGGGTGAGGCATACCGCCACGGGGGCCCGGAAAATCGAGCTCCCGGGTCAGAGTAAGGAGAAGGCCGCCGAACTGGCCCGGGAGCTGAAGGTTGCATTGGCCGGAATCGCCACGGTCGTCATTCCGACCAAAAAGGCGGACATCCGGATCGTCGGGTTGGACGATTCGGTGTCCCCACTCGAGGTCGTGACGGTCGTGGCGGCGAAGGCCAATTGCAGGGTGGACGACATCAAGGTCGGGGAAATTAGGAGGAATTGGGGGGGCCTTGGTGCGGTCCATATGACGCTCCCCGCGGTGGCGGCCAGGGAGCTTGTCCAGGCCGGCAAGCTCCTGGTCGGGTGGAGCGTCGTCCGCGTCCAGCTGCTGGACGAGAAGCCCATGCGGTGTTATAAGTGCATGGGCTTGGGGCACACCCGCCCCATGTGCCCCTCCTCGTCCAGCAGAGGGGACGGGTGTTACCGGTGCGGCGCGGCGGGCCACAAAACGGCCGAGTGCAAAGCGGAGGTGGCGCGCTGCGCCATATGTGCCGACGCGGGGAGGCCCTCAGGGCACGTGATGGGGGGCCGAAATTGCAGGCCCCCCACCACCAAGGGTAGGGACCTCCCGGTAGTGGGAATAGTTCCCAAGGTGGTGGCCGCCAGGCGGGAGGAAATTGATATGGACCAATAATGCATAGGTCCATATGCAATTTCCTCCAGGCGAACCTCAACCACTGCGCCGCTGCACAGGACTTACTCGTGCAGTCAGTGGCGGAGTGGTGTATCGGGCTCGCGGTCGCTACGGAGCCTTACTTCGTACCCTCCCAGCCGCAATGGGCTGGGGATCGGAACGGTTCCGTGGCGATCGTGGCGGGTCGGGGTTCGTCCCTGGCGGCGAGGGAAAGCGGGGCCGGGTTCGTGACGGCCGTCTGGGGAGAGTACGCCATTGTGGGGGCGTACTTCTCCCCTAACAAGCCCCTGAGGGAGTTCGAGGCGTATCTCGGCTCCCTGCAGGGAGCTGTCAGACGGCTGTCGCCGCTCCCCGTGGTCCTCATGGGGGACTTGAATGCTAAGTCGAGGACCTGGGGAGCGGCAGTCACGGACCTGCGGGGCATGGCCGTCGAGGAGTGGGCAGCTGAGTTAGGGCTGTCCCTCCTCAACCAGGGGAGCGTCCCCACGTGCGTGCGATGGAACGGGACGTCGGTGGTGGACGTCTCGTTCGCCACCCCGTCCGTCGCACGCCGTGTCCGGGGGTGGAGGGTGCTTGAGGAGGAGGAGACCTTATCGGACCACCGATATATCAGGTTCGAGGTCTCCTCCTCCCAAGCCGGAATTGGCACCCGCCCCCGGAGGGGCGCGAAGTTCCCCTGCTGGGCGATGAGCCGCCTCAACCGAGAATTAGCGGAAGAGGCGGCCATCGTCCAGGCGTGGGCCATGCCCCCTCCCACAGGGGCTGACGTCGACGCGTCCGCAGCCCGCCTCCGTGGAGCCCTCACGGAGGTCTGCGACGCGTCGATGCCGCGGAGCGTACACCGCCCAGACAAACGGGCGGTGTACTGGTGGTCGCCGGAGATCGCCGATCTCCGGGCGGCCTGCTCCGCGGCCCGGCGGCTGTTCGGGCGCAGCCGCCGACGCCGGCACCGGGACCCGGAGGTGGAGGCCCGGCTGTATGGCAGCTACAGGGAGTGCAGGAAGACCCTGCAGGCTGCCATCAGCCGGGCGAAAGAAGCAGCATGGGAGGAGCTGCTCCAGACGCTGGAGGGGGATCCATGGGGGCGCCCGTACAGGATCGTGCGCAAGAAGCTGCGATCCTGGGCGCCCCCGGCGACGGAGACCCTCCGGCCGGAGGTGGTTGCGAGGGTCGTGGGAGAATTATTCCCCGACCCTCCGATGCTACCGGCTCCTCCCATGCCTCCGCCTCGGGAGGCAGTCGAGGAGGTGCTCGACGGGCCGCCCCCTCCGATAACGGAGGAGGAGATGGGGAGGGCGGTCGAGCGCCTCCTCAACCGGCGTAGAGCGCCCGGCCCTGATGGGGTCCCGGGTCGGGTGCTCGGCCTCGCCTTGGGCCAATTAGGGGGGTGGCTTCGGGAGCTGTTCGACCGGTGTCTTTCGGTCGGGCAGTTCCCGAAGCCCTGGAAGCTTGGGCGGCTCTGCCTTATGGAAAAGGCAGGCCGCCCTCCGGACTGCGCGTCCGCATATCGGCCCCTCGTCCTGCTGGACGACGCCGGGAAGGTGCTGGAGAGGATTATCTCCTCCCGGGTCGTCCAGCACCTAGAGGGCGTAGGGCCTAATCTGGCGGACGCGCAGTATGGCTTCCGGGCAGGGCGTTCCACGGTGGACGCCCTGTGCCTCCTGAAGTCGCTGTCGGCAGAGGCGACCTCCCAGGGGGAGAGGGTTTTGGCGGTGTCCCTTGACATCGCCAACGCCTTCAACACCCTGCCGCATGGGGTCATACGGGAGGCGCTCCGATATTTCGGAGTGCCCCCCTACCTGCGGCGGGTGCTGGAGGCGTACCTCGAAGATAGGGAGGTCGCCTACGTAGACGGCGACGGGCGTATGGTGCGGCGGGCCACAAGGCGAGGGGTTCCACAGGGGTCGGCCTTGGGGCCGCTCCTGTGGAACATGGGCTACGACTGGGTGCTCCGCGGCGTGCTCCCATACGGAGCACGCCTCATCTGTTACGCGGACGACACCCTAGTCGTAGCCCGGGGGAGGGAATGGAAGGAAGTGGAGCGCCTGGCCACGATGGCCACAACCCTCGTGGTCGGGCGCATAAGGAGGTTGGGCCTCAGGGTGGCCCTCGAGAAGACCGAGGCCCTACTCTTTCATGGGCCTCGGCGGGGGCCACCTCCTGGGGCTCACATTGTGGTGGAGGGAGCCCGGATCAGGGTGGGGACCCAGATGAAATATCTGGGCCTCACCCTGGACGGGCGCTGGCGGTTCGAGCCCCACTTTGCGGGGCTCGGACCGCGAATTTCTGGGGCGGCGGCGGCACTCGGCCGGTTACTCCCCAACGTGGGGGGGCCGGGCGCCGGGTGCCGCCGACTCTACATGGGAGTCGTGCGGGCGATGGCCGCCTACGGGGCACCAGTCTGGGCTGATGCCCTCGGTGCCGCCAACGTGCGTGCGCTCCGCAATGCGCAGCGCACGGTGGCACTGAGGGCAATCCGGGCGTACCGGACGGTGTCCTCGGCGGCGGCCTTCACGCTCGCCGGCTCCCTGCCCTGGGAGCTGGAGGCAGGAGTTCTCGCCGCCGTGTACGAGTTCACGGCGGCGAGGAAACGAAGGGGGGAGCCTCCGGCTCCCAGGGAGGTAGAGGCGGAGAGACGGCGTCTCAGGGGGGACGCCGTCGAAAGGTGGCAGCAGGACCTGGCGGACGAGCGATTCGGGCGGTTCACAGTGGACGCCGTCCGCCCGGTCCTGCGGGAGTGGACTGCCAGGGAGTGGGGCTCCCTGACGTTCCGACTGGTGCAGGTACTCACCGGACACGGTTGTTTCGGGTGGTACCTGCACCGGATCGCACGCAGGGAGCCGACGGCCGCCTGCCACGAGTGCGGCGCTGAGGAAGATACCGCGCAGCACACGTTGTCTGAGTGTGCTGCGTGGGGGGAGCAGCGCCGCATCCTGGCGGCGGCCGTGGGTACGGACTTATCGCTGCCGAGCGTGGTTTCGGCCATGCTCGGCAGCGAACAGGCTTGGCGAGCGATGGCCTCCTTCTGCGAGGAGGTCATCTCGCAGAAGGAGGAGGCGGAGAGGGCCCGCGAGGCAGACCCTCAAAGTGGCCGTCTCCGCCAAAGGAGGACAGGCAGGAGGAGAAGGCGCTTCGCCCAACTCCTCCTGCCACCGTAGCCGGACCTGAGGGGATGGGCCGGGGGGCCCATCTCCTCATTGCACGGGTCCGGCGGACGAGGGGGGGCAGCCGGTGTGTACCCGGTCTGTCCCTCTATAGGTAGGAGCCCGGCGGTCACCTTCCGCCGGGCGGAAAAAAAAAAAAAAAAAAAAAAAAAAAAAAAAAAAAAGAAAGGCTTGACATGTACGGCGTGACCTTCGCGGATAACTTCAGCATTGAATCTGAAAAACAAAAAAATATAAGTAGATGCATATTGAGCCTGTACTTTAAATTGTATTGGCCAGGCATGAACCTAAGAACTAAAGAAAGGCTTGACATGTACGGCGTGACCTTCGCGGATAACTTCAGCATTGAATCTGAAAAACAAAAAAATATAAGTAGATGCATATTGAGCCTGTACTTTAAATTGTATTGGCCAGGCATGAACCTAAGAACTAACTTTCTCTCGAGAAGATCCATTTGAGCAGTGATTGTAAAATTATATATTGACATGACTGTAATTGTATAGTAATAATAATAACAAGAATCGTCAAGTCAGCGTTATTCTTTCATATTATATTTAAAAATATCGGAAGGTGCTGGAGATTTGGAAGTATATGTATTTTATATGAGAAATAGAAAATATATGTATACAATTATTTTTTTATGTCATAGGAAGCAAACGAACATGTGGGTCACCTGATGTTAAATGTTCACCGTCCGTCCATAGGCACTAACAACACCAGAGAAGTTGCAAGTGCTTTGCCAGCCTGTATTTGGGGGAAGGGGGAAAGGGGACGGAGGAGAGGGGAATCCCTAGTTGGGTCTCCGGCTTTCTCACTGAGCGAACGAAACGCAACAATGCAAGCACTGTTACTTCACGTCGGGTTTCTGTGAGAGGGTGGTACTACCCCGGGCGAGCCGACCCATTCATGCTGAAACCAGTCATAGCTTCAGCATGGCTCTACCGTCTACACTTGTCTAGAAATTTAAAAATTCGGGTGTCAATAACAGCAATATTTACTGGTGCCAACCATAGTTAACAACCATCAACCTTCCATGAAACACACCCAAAATTTATACAAAAGTTTACCCGCTGTGTTTGTCTGCTGAATATTTAACAACCCTGATAGTGCCGTCGGGTTCGTGCAGACTGTAGACTCCCTTCACTACGTCACCATCGCGACTCTCGTGTTGGTACTTCTTGTCACCGGTGTGGGCATCTTCTACTTTGTATTCATACTCGTATTTCGGGTGAGCCTGTTAAATATAAAATACGTAATAGCAAATAACGGCATGGTACATTCAACAATTAAAAATATACTGGCTGAAAGCGTTAAGCTTCATGCCAGAGCTGTTAATAAAGGATGGTTCTCCGAAGGGATGATAATTTTCATGTTAAAAATTAAAATTAAAAAAAATATATTATCATTACATAGTAGTCAATGTGATGTCCCTCATGGTCTCCTTCGTGTCCTAACTCGTGTGTCTGGTGGTGCTGATGATAGGCTTCATGATAAGTCGGTGCATGATGGGTCTCGTGGCCATGGCCGGCATGTAACACGATGCTTTGGGATGAAAACGCGTGTCCATGAGGATAATCATGACCATGACCATATTGAGGTAGAGCATTAGCAAGTAAAAAAACCGCAGTCATCAGAATAATCTGTAAAAGCATCAATTAAAGTTTATTGAATTCTCGATAGTATTTTGTTTTTATTAGGAATCGCTACTAGTTTAAAATGCGTTTTATAAGTAGAAATATTTTATTACATTGTGACCAATGACTTTATAACTATAGTTACGGTATAAGCGCTTCGACAACGACTTCTTAAACTTGGCTAGCTAGCTTCTTTTTAAAGGCAGGGAGCCAATCCGCCCGTATCTAAGCAACATATAGCTATTTCTGTTTCACCACCGATATTGAAAATATGCCATCTTACTTCCACATTTCATCTAAGACAGTTTACGTGTGCGTTTTCGTGCCATTTGTTTTGTCTAATTATTATGTAGGTAACGTATCTACTACACCTTTTTAGTTATAATATTATTATTTGTAAGATTTTAGCTTATCAAATTTTACAGAAAAAAGTTTTAGTTAAGTCCACAATATATGATTTTTCAGCCAATTGTGCTATGACTATGAACCCATAAATTTGACTTTCTTTGGTTTAGGTGCGATTTTTTTTATTGTAATTTCTGTTAAATAAATAAATTACCTTGAACATTTTTTATATTTTTGCTGCTTTCTGTACGATCATAAAAAAGTAACTGATAACGTCTCGGTATCTGTTTTCGGTTTTTATACACAATAATTAAGGTAATACGAATACACTTTTCGCAATTATACAAAAAATTGTAACCATATGTGATCTGGGATATCTTAATATGTCCTTGAACAACCTGTTCAATGACTCGATTGTGCTTTACCTTAGGACTGATTTTTTTAAAACACATATGAAGTTGTTTAAAATTTATAGCTCGTGCTGGTCATATAATTAAATTGTGCAACATACTACTTTAATTTACTTTAATATTTCATCTCGTTACTACTTATTTATTTTATTGGTTATTGCATACGTGACTTAAAACTTTATATACACAAACATTTATTAGTAGCAGCAACCTAGTTGTGGTAGTTGTATTTAGTGTTGTTAGTGTCTTTCAACGGTGGTGATCACTCAACATCAGGTGACCCACCTGTTCGTATGCCTTCTATGACATAAAAAAAACCTTTTAAAAAAGACTGTGACTTCATTTATATCTTTATAAGTAATAACACAATACATTATCACTATTTATATATAAATAAATAAAAATGAATCTCAAAATATGTTGCTAAGCACAAAACTCGGAGACGGCTGTTCCAATTCGAGTAATTTTTGATTTGATGTATTCCTTGCACACTGCGGAAGGTTTTTTTATAGAGAGAGAAAAATAAAAAGTGCACGGAATAACCTACAAATCATCAGTTTTCTTTTTCTGTAATTGGGTTTTTGAAAAAAAAAAAATTTTCGTTCTTAATGGAAAGATCATGTACAAGTTTTATAACGAAACTATTTAATTTTTTTCGCAATAATTCAAAAGTTATTTCAATATAAAAAATATATTTTTTGAAACAATGAATCAATAAAATCAATGTATTTTCACTCATTGCAGTTGATATAGAAATAATAAGTACAGTGTTTTGATCTATTTAATTTTGTTGTCATTGTTAAATATTTAAATTTATATTGAAAATGTCGATCCTCAAAGTTATCGTTCTTGTTTTGTACCATTATTTACGAATACTACAAAAACAACTCCTGACAAAATGTTTTTAAATGTTCCCCAAGATGACAAACGTCGAAATAAATGGTTTCAAGCAGTGCACCGTGATAATCCCAAAACAAAATCGATTTTTTTTGTTGTGAAGATCATTTCGATGTAAGTATTTCTTGAAACCATTGTTATTAATTATTATTTATCTAAGTATACAAATCAAAATTATTATATACTTAAGTAGAGTTCAGTCAATACATTTTTTTAACTGGACTTCAAATCATAACCTTTAAAATCATAGCATTAAAAAAATATATTGATAGTTTAAAGTTCTTAAATAATAAATGTGACGTATTTTTATCTAATGATCGGGATTCAATTTAATATATTTATAATTTTATAACGTTCTCGGTTATGTATTTGACTAGATAACATTTAATTTTATGTTATAGTGGTTTTTCTGTTGTTGTAATAACATTTAAATGATTCTTAATAAATCCTTTATCACACATAGCTAATCTGAATCAACTAACAACTCGTTTTTTAGCAATAAATTTTCAATATTATTGTCTAGTCACGTATCAGCCGTAAACGCCGTACTGTTAATAAATACCTATACATAATATACATATGACGTAACAACTATGGTGACCAATCATGGCGCGCATATAGAGTCACGTGATTTTTTTTTAATTTGATCGACTTTCAATAGTTTATAATTTAAAGAAAATTTTTTTTTAGTTTTTTGTATCAAATATCTGTAACATTAATAATAAAGTTTTAAAATACATTAAAAAAATCAGTTTTTTTTGTTCAAAATCTCAATTGCTACATCAGGTTGAACTGCATCATTGTAACCGCAGAGATCCAAGTTATAGATTACTTTCATGAGTAATCAAATTTTCTTATTTTGATTTTACATAGTATTTTTGGGGCTTATTTTTTATTGAATCATCATTTGAAGTGAGTTCACCATATAATAATACTAAACATTAAAATATTGGCATTGACTTTAGTAATATCGCTTTACTCTTATGACAACACGAAGTGAAAGCAGTCCTGTCACCTAAAAATTTTGACATTCAATAAGACCAAAGAGAATAATAATAATTTCAGTGGTTCCATAAATTTAGTAAAGATAAATTATTTATCAATTAATTAATAATGTACATAATGAATTTACATATTATATTATTATAAAATCAACCTACAATTTGACCAGTTGATTTCAAAGAGCATGTAAGGCATGCAACGTCAGTCGTGTAAAAAATATTAAAAGGTAATTCGAACGAAAAACTAAAATGACGGATATCAATAAGTCTTTCATTTACATGTGTGTATATGTTGTGTAAAATTCAAGCAGTAGTGAGAGTAATGTTTATTGTATAAATTAATTGAATATACTTGTAATGCATTTTATATAAAAAAAATACTTTCTGCACTTCTGCTCCATATAAACTTTAACTATGCCAAATTACACGTTCGCCCGTTCCCGCATTTCTTTCAAAAAGGGATACAAAGTTTTGGCCTCCCGTATTAATATGATACGTTATATAAAATATTTTTGAAGAGAAAATTTATTTACCTGCTCTGAGCGATTTTTGGTAGACGATAAACTTAGGGCTATACGTCACCGATTAACTCGACATGTTCATGATGTATTGTATTGTACATGTAATTTTGTATGGAGCTTGTGCAGCATATGTGTGATTAGTTAATAAACTGTATAAAAATATATGTAATTATTGCTGGGAGTGCCAATAGATGTGAAACCCAGATTAATATTATTAATATCAATTTATATATTATGAAATTTAAATAATTCGGACTACAATTAATTTAAAAATTCCAAAAATTACACATTTTTTTCATTTTCTTGAATTTTAATTGTTGTCGGTAGTCCTTATGACTGTTTTGGTGTTTGTTTGACACTAGCAAATACTAGACGAATTTTATAAGATTCTGTGAACTTTTTGACTTCTGTGGTCACATAATATATTAATGTTGAGTACTTTTATAGAATCTATATAACCATTCTGTGATTTCCATTTCTATTCCATTGATAATCCAGCTTTAGATTATCGTTTAATTATTTTTTCGTTAACTAATAAGCAAAGGGACGAAATTTGGGCATATTTTTAAATATCTGTAGATTTGTATATCCTAAATAGCAATCTCTTTATTACATACTAGCCGGCCCGTGCCCACTTCGTTGGGCGGTAATACGTAAGCGTGGAATGGTTATTTTGCGCTAAAACGCAGCGGAAGCTCTGAAAAGGAAAAAAATACCTCGATTTTGCAACATTCTTCATTGCTGCTCCGCTCCTATGGGTCTTAGCGTGATGATATATTGCCTATAACCTTCCCTGATAAATGAGCTATATAACACTGAAAGAATTTTCCAACTCGGACCAGTAGTTCCTGAGATTACCCCTTACAACTTCACAAACTCACAAACTCTACCTCATTATAATATTAGTATAGATTGGTATGAGCAGTTTGTGATTCCTACTTTAGTACGTTTATGAGTTACGTTTATGAGAGTCATTTAACCATCTAAGCTAAGGTTAAATTCAAGATTCGCTCTTGTATCCAGATTATAAAAGAGGTCGAGACATGCAAACAGTTACACTTCAAGGCAGTGACGGGTTGATACAAAAACAATTAGAAATATTTCAATTTAAAATACAAAGTTTATTCATACATACATAAACTAAACTCAACACTTACAATGAATTAACATTATTCATGAACAGATCGCATATATTCAATTAATAGTGATGATGATGGTGATGTTCGGGTTCGACATGTACGGCGTGACCTTCACGAATAACTTCAGCATTGAATCTGAAAAAGAGAAGCATATTTGCACAAAATCTTATTTTTATAAAGAAAACAGTTAAAAATGATTGAGAGCTTTTGTACTTCGGATAAATACATGTGTTTTTTTATGTTATAGATGGCAAACGGAGTGGTGGGTCACCTGATGTTAAGAGATCACTACCGTCCATGGACACTAACAACACCAGAGGAGTCGCAAGTGCGTTGCCACCCTTTGGGGGGAAGGGTTAGGGGAGGGATTGGGAGAGGAGAAAGGAGAGGGGAGGGGAGGTGGGCCTCCGGCGCTCTCACTGACCGAACGAAACGCAACAAAGCAAGCACTGTTGCTTCACGTCGGTTTTCTATGAGAGGGTGGTACTACCCCGGACGAGCCGACCGATTCATGCTGAAACTAGTAATAGTTTCAGCGTGGCTCTACCACCATAAATAGAGCATTTAAATATACGTTTTATATGATGTACCATAATGATAAATTGTCGCTTTATATTGGTCATAGATATATTACTATGTATAGGAAAACGCAACTATCATGATGGGCCGAATGGCTACTACTAGAAGTATATACATAGTCCTCTGAATTTTAAAACAGATAGTTAGGGATTTATGTCCATTTATTAATTTAAATACAAAAACAGCACTAACAGAGAGCGAAAATGTCATGAGAAAATACAGACTTATATATATAGATTGCTAGAGTTTTATAATCGCTTATTCGTTGAAGCTTCGTAAGGCGAATAATTTAAGATTAAGGTTAGACTTTCCATTGTGAACAAGCCTTTAGCCAATAGTAGGAAAGTTATAGATTAGTATTACTGTATTTCTGTGATATAGTTACCCGTTGTGTTTGTCAGCTACGTATTTAACAACCCTGATGGTGCCATCAGGTTCTTGCAGACTGTAAACTCCCTTCACTACGTCACCGTCGCGGCTCTCGTGCTGGAACTTCTTGTCACCGGTGTGGGCATCTTCTATTTTATATTCATATTCATATTTGGGATGAGCCTGTTAAATACAAAGTATATAACAAGAATATCCAGCACAGCGTATTTAATAATTAGAGTTTGTAGTGAAAAACCATTCTACATTGATTCTTTAAATAAAAAACGTTTACTGTCAAGTACAGTAAGGCATTTCGCTTGTTCTTTTAGTAGATGGAGTAATGGATATAGTGATAAATTTGATGCTCGCATATATCTGCTCTATGAAACTATATTAAGTATTTTTTTTCTATCTTAGTGAAAAACCATTCTACAATGATTCTTGAAATGTAAAAACGTATACTGTCAAGTACAGTAAGGCATTTCGCGTATTCTTTTAGTAGATGGAGTAATGGATATAGTGATAAATTTGATGCTCGCATATATCTGCTCTATGAAACTATATTAAGTAAATTTTTCTATCATTACATAGTAGTCAACGTGTTGTCCCTCATGGTGTCCTTGGTGTCCTGACTCGTGTGTCTCGTAGTACTGATCATGGGTGTCGTAATAGGCAGGTGCATGGTGGGTCTGGTGATCATGCCCGCCGTGTAGCACGATGCTTTGTGACGAGAATGCGTGTCCATGATGATGATCATCACCATATTGTGGTAGCGCATTAGATATCGCAAAGGAAGCCGCCACTAGAAGAATCTGTAAAGGTATTAGACACAGTTATTAAAGTTCCGATTATATTTGTTTAAGAAGCATTACTAGTTTAATCGTTTATTAATTTATTTAAAAAAATTGTTTAGTAAGACGTTAGATATTTCCTAGAATTGAGAAGACAATGAATTAAAAAGTTATTATACTTTTATACAAAAGACTTTTTAAGTCTACATTACCTGGAACATGGTTATAAGATTTTTGTTGTTTTCTTTAAGAACACAATAAAATGACTGATAATGATTTCATGTTTGTTCAGAGTTTTTATACTCATGAATAAAGGGTAATGTGAGTAAAATTTACGTAATCATACAAAAAATTTAAATTGATTGTTACATATGTGATCTGAAGTTATAACTTATCATGGCCTCGAACAACCTGTCCAATAGCAGGACTGTAGATTACCTTAGGGTTATTATTTCTACATATATAATTTCATAAGTTTTTTTAAAACCTTGCAGCCATTTCGAAGTTATCTTATATTGGACTGAATGCTACTGAATTTATAATATTTGCTAGTTGTGCCCGCGACTTAATTTGCGTGAAGCCTTATGTAAAAATAGATTCATCTGAATGTATTAAATCCATTTACTTATCTACATTTCTTTCGTATTTCAATTGCGTCGTCATTAAAAGTACAATAACTTTTGATAGACTGAACCGATTTCAATGAAATATATTTGTTACATAACATGTCTAACATGTATTATGTTAACATAAAGTTATGTGATATGTTTTCTTAAAGAGGTTTTATCTAGAACGCAGTAATTTAGGAGTGATACGTATTCATACAAACAAACAACAGACAGACAGATATATCTAAAATTGATTGAAATGTATTTTAATACTTATTCCTAGATACCCATAACATTCTTTTTACAAAAATTGAAAAAGTACAGATACCTTAAATTTATATTCTTATTATACGTATAGAAGATAGATTATTATATATTTGAACTTATACTAACAATATTAAATCAAATCAAAAACACTTTATTCAATTTAGGTCCTAATAAGGCACTTATTAACGTCAAAATTACCACCGGTTCGGAAAACAACAGTCATCGAGAAGAACCGGCAAGAAATTCGATCTGGTTTATCTTTTTAACAAAAATATATATATTAGGTATATCTGGTACCAGGGCAGGAGTTCCACCGGGGTCGGCATTTCGGCTGCTGCTGTGGAACATGGGCTACGACTGGGTGCTCCGCAGCGTGCTCCCATATGGAGCACGCCTCATCTGTTACGCGGACGACACCCTAGTCGTAGCCCGGGGGGGTCTGGAGGGAGGTGGAGCGCCTGGCCACGATGGCCACAACCCTCGTGGTCAGGCGCATAAGGAGGTTGGGCCTCAGGGTGGCTCTCGAGAAGACCGAGGCCCTACTCTTTCATGGGCCTCGGCGAGGGCCACCACCTGGGCGTTGCTGTGGCTCAGTTATTACATTTTGAATTATATAGAAAAAAATGGGGTTATTTAGTGAATATAATAACAGAACACGTGCACTATGAAATAAACTGGAGTTGAAAAAGAAATTCAAAATTAAAAAGTGGCGCCATCTATGATATATCAATAACAGTCGGTCCTACAGTTTTTTGTCAATCAATTTAAAACGCCATCTGTTCGTGACTGATAAAACTTACAGATAATAACGATAATCAATATTAATAATGATTTAATTTATATTTAAAAAGTATTGCGGCTATTAATCGAAATATAAATTATCCTACATCTCAAGTTGGACCAAATTATATATAAATGCCAACTTTTACATAAATAAAGATCGTTTGAGTTGTTTTGGAGTTCATCGTGGACAAACATTATGACACTGGATTTTTATATATTTAAGAAGATACATTCTATGTATAGTAATTCTACAAGTATATGAGACTCGACGCTAAAAACATTTTTTTGACGTCCCGTAAAAATGTCCTTTTGGCGGAAGAACACGAAATGATTTACTTTAATTTTCTATAAATCATGTATTTTAAAAAAATCATTAGAAATATTATGTTTCCTGAAATTGAACTTCGTAAAACAGATTCGTAAGACAGAAAAAAATACGTCTCCGCTTTAGAACCGAAACTAAATAAAGTCTATCATAGTTGGTGAGATATATAAAGAAATAAGGTAACACGGAAGATATTAGTCGTCTATTGATTATTTGTAACGAGGCCAAGTTTTCCACTTAGTTGCTCGCAGCACGCGACTGCTATTTGTTTTTAGGAAATTTATGATAAATTAAGGGAAAATGCGAAACAAAATTATACAACTAGTAGCTAGTACCTGCACATTTCATTCATATAAAATTGTTTAGCCTATTTTCTTTTATGATAGCTTTTATGATAATCACTATTTAACATAAGCTTGAACGATCCCTTGCCGCCCCCACAAAACGGTCTGTCGGTACACCGTGGGGTTTTAGTCTGTGCGAGTCGGACATAACCCACCCTCTCCCCCGGGAGGGTGGCGTATCCATAAACGTGTAGGTAAGGTTGGCTTGGATGTCTCAAGTCTTATGATGTTATTCAACACCCCTTACACCCCAAAATGTTATTTAAGTAATACATCAATTTTATATAATCCTACTTATTTATGTATAGAATTGATGTCTCTAATATGGTGGCGCTAGTGTTAAAGTTCCGGTGGCGTTGTAGTCTCGCTTTTCGGGTGTGTCTTAAAGGTACTGGACGTAGTCGATAACATGATTTATTACTCTTATTTTTTATATTGGTGGTAAACGTACATGCGGGTCTCCTGATGGTAAGCGATTACCGCCGCCCATGGATACACCTGTTGCGATTAATATAAGATGTACAACTAGATGCTGTAGTGACACGCTGCGTAAAATCGTTCACAAAGGGTGAGGCCGTTTAAATCGGTCATGTCAAGTTTTTATAAACGAACATTAGGCAAAATAAATCTCATACATTTTGTTTTACCTGTTTTTAGTACTAAGTTATTTAATGCAAACCAATGAGAAATTTCGTTTAAAGTATTATTTACATGCCCAACCTCTGAATCTGTCCTTTTCACTTTAAATGTTATTGAGGTATCGTCTACAAAAAGCACCATATCACCACAGCTATTGACCATTAGCGCTAGATCATTTATGTATGTTAAGAACAAGATCGGTCCTAGAATAGAGCCCTGTGGGACGCCAATTCGGGTAAACGATCCTGCACAGTTTACCACTTGTATGCTAACTTTCTGATAAAGATCTTTCAAATAAGAGACTAGAAGATCTAGATAAGATCCACAAATACTATAATGTTTTAATTTCAGAATAAGCGTACTATGGTCAATGCAATCAAAGGCCTTAGACAGGGATGCGAAGATGGTCCCACCTCCACGTGGTGCATCCTGGGCAGTGGTCAGCAGCTTTCCTAAGTGAAAGCTGCTGGCCACTGGCGAAGAGGACCATACCAATCCAAGGTGTTATGGGAACCGTGCCGAAGGATGCGTGGCTAAAGGTGAGTTTAGTCGCTAACGGTACCTCTCCGATACCAGGGCACCTCGGAGAGTAATTATGCCCTTCCACCGATATGCGGGGCTCTGTCGGTGTGTGACCTTTCTTCCCTAGCTACTCGTGGGAACAACATGGATGAAGACGCATATATTGATCCGCTCTATAATAGCCTTTAGATTACGCCCATTTTTGTAATAAAAATATGGTGCCTACCTCAGCTGCTGTTCCCCACAACAGAATGCCATAAGACATTAAGCTATGGAAGTAGGCGAAGTAGATTAACCCAACAGTGGCAATATAAGTTAGCTGGCAAATCTTACGTACTGCAAATGCAGCAGAACTTAATTTGCTTGACAATTGATTAATTTGAGGACCTCATTGTAATTTTGAATCTAGTATGATACCCAAGAATACAGTATTATCAACTAACTTGCTACTGTCAACTCGTGGAACATTAGGCAAAATAAATCTCATACATTTTGTTTTACCTGTTTTTAGTACTAAGTTATTTAATGCAAACCAATGAGAAATTTCGTTTAAAGTATTATTTACATGCCCAACCTCTGAATCTGTCCTTTTCACTTTAAATGTTATTGAGGTATCGTCTACAAAAAGCACCATATCACCACAGCTATTGACCATTAGCGCTAGATCATTTATGTATGTTAAGAACAAGATCGGTCCTAGAATAGAGCCCTGTGGGACGCCAATTCGGGTAAACGATCCTGCACAGGTTACCACTTGTATGCTAACTTTCTGATAACGATCTTTCAAATAAGAGACTAGAAGATCTAGATAAGATCCACAAATACTATAATGTTTTAATTTCAGAATAAGCGTACTATGGTCAATGCAATCAAAGGCCTTAGACAAATCGCAGAACACACCAATTGCATCATACGAATCCAACCAGGCCCTCAATATATAACTTATAAGCGTTGCACCAGCGTCAGTAGTAGATTTCAATTTCGTGAAATCAAACTGTCGACCATCCAAAAACTTTTTCACATTGATTAGTATAATTATACTTTTAAATATTATATTTTTTTTCTATATTTTATAAGTGTTTCATAACTTTTAGATACAACACAAAAACGAATAGGTAGGTGTTTTTTAAAAGATAAACAATTGCAATTTTATTGCACACAATAGTAACTTTAACAATTAATATCTATTAGTCATATTTAGTATTTAGACAGCACAATAGTAAAGCATAGTGTAAAGAGACGAAATATGTATATTAAAGATGATTCAGTAATAATATTCTGTAGGATTTCAAGATCGACGAGAGAACATTTTTTCATCGTTTTTGAGATTTTTATCTATATCTATTCGTATGGGCGACTTTTAGCCAAATACTACTGAACTTTCGTGCGATAACAATATATTTACTGTATTAACATATAGGATGTATGAGTATGTTTTACAAAATAGGTATATTACATTCTGGTTATAGAGATGTAACTACATATAAAAGAAAAGGATAATTACGGCTTCAAATGACTCCGATATCAAGCAAGCATGAATATAGGATGCTTCGGAATGTATCAAGAGGTTCAAAATGGTACACAGAGATGCCTAAACGTTAATATGACGAATATCTAAGTTTCTTACAAACATTTAACTATTCAATTCAAGAATTATCAGAATCACACTAATAAAATAAATCTAGAGCTGTTCGAATTAGCCAATCTTAGTTGTGTAAACATATACAGATATAAAATGTGTGCGGCAAATAAAAAGTTGTTTATATTACGATGTGTTTAACGAACTGTTCATATCAATACACATAAAAATGAATTTGAAAAGACGTATTTAAATCGCTTGAACTCTTATGATGTTACATTGGTGCACTGAACCCTTACGCAATGTAGGCGGATAGTTAATGATCATTTGTAGGTGGTATATCCATGCTGAATCTATTACTGGTTTCAGTATGAATGGGTCGGCTCACCCAGCGTAGTACCACCCGACCCACAGAAACACCGACGTGAAGTAATAGTGCTTGCATGGTTGCGTTTCGTTCGGTCAGTGAGGGCGCTGGAGGCCCACCTCCTTTCTCTTCTCCCCTTCTCCTCCCCTCTTCCATCCCCCCAAAC
Organism: Antheraea pernyi; assembly: GCA_015888305.1. NCBI lineage: Eukaryota > Metazoa > Arthropoda > Insecta > Lepidoptera > Saturniidae > Antheraea > Antheraea pernyi. The sequence goes on from MU160280.1 coordinate 67,300, forward strand.
ACAGGCTGGCAACGCACTTGCGACTCCCCTGGTGTTGCCAATGTCTACGGACGGTGGTGATCACTCACATCAGGTGACTCAACTGTTCGTTTGCATCCTATGATATAAAAAAAATTAAACAGCGTACTTATTATTTTTAACGGTTTTAATAATGTTGAAATTCAATAATTTATATAGTCTTATTTACTCATTCGTTAAATAACAGATCGGATAAGTGAAACTTAGGTAAATGGATGTGTATTTGTTTTTTATTCCATTGTCCAAAAAAGATTACATTCGTTTGTTTCGAGCAAACTGAGGAGGATCTTGAGATAACATTCTATGCCTCACATGATAACTAACTATGATAACAAATTAGTAAATAACGTATGGGGTTAAATTTAAAGTGTGTTGAGATTCACAAACAAACACATACATCGAATTGAATTATACTCTCTTATCTGGAATCGATTTGAAAACAAAAAATAAAACTTTGTATTTTTTTGTGAAAATTTCGCACGTATTTTATTATATGGATCGATCTATGACAACTATTTTATACATTTAATTTTATGACCTCAAAATTATATAGTTTTCATTTTTTGTAAATATATACCTTCTATATTTTTACTTTTAAAAATTTGTATAAGCAAATTCGTAACTCCTATATATTGTATGTATATTATGTATGTGTATGATTTTTTATGAAAACTACTACCAATACGCAGTAAACACGGGAAAACGTTGCTTTCTCGAGTTCAGCTTTTGGAATACATTAATCACTGGATGTCATTCATTTAACATTTGTAATAAGGTAGTTGGTAAATTAAATAAATAAAAACTCTTCAATACCATGGGTATTAAAATTTTATTTATACACACAATCAAGTTCAATACTTACAACGAATCAACAATATTCATTAATAGATCGTACATATTAAATTAATGTTGATGATGATGGTGATGTTCAGGCTCGACATGAACGGCGTGACCTTCACGTATAACTTCAGCATTGAATCTGAAAACGAGAAGAGCTTGAGCAAATTTACATAGAGCCTTGTAGTATTTATAGATAAACCTATACTAATATTGAAAGAGGTAAAGTTTGTGACGTTGTAGGGGTTAATCTAAGGAACTATTGGTCCGATTTGATAAATTATTTTAGCGTTATGTAGCTCATTTATCGAGGAAGGTTCTAAGCTATATATCATTACGCTAAGACTAATAGGAGAGGGTCACCAATGAAGAACATTTCAAAATCGGGCTTTTTTTTCTCTTGAGAGCTTCCGCTGTGTCTTAGGGTTCCCCAAAGTAACTATTCCACGCGAACGAAGTCACGGGTAGACGCTAGTATTTAATAAAATAATCAAAAGTCCTTAAGAAATTTTGTGCATATTTGCATACATACACTGTAAATAAATAAAATAAAATAATAATATTAAATATCAGGATTACATATTTTTTACATTACATAATCCTATACTAATAGTCGCCATATTGGATGAAATGGTTAATGGTTGGAAGAATATAAATTCGAAGCTTACGCTTTGATTAACGGCAAGTTCACCAAATATAATTTAATTTTAACACTGCTACAGAAAAACGGTATGAGAAAATCTAAACGCTGGAGTGCCTACTTACATGGGAATTCTGTATACAAAAATGTACATTATTTCAAATTGCATATATGTCATAGTCTCGTGTATTAACTTGGACCATACCCCTCCTCGGGTAGAAACAATAGTAGGAAATTACATACTGGTATATTACAAAATTTTTATGATATTATTACCCGCTGTGTTTGTCAGCTACGTATTTAACAACTCTGATGGTGCCGTCAGGTTCGTGCAGACTGTAGACTCCCTTCACTACGTCACCGTCGCGGCTCTCGTGCTGGTATTTCTTGTCGCCGGTGTGGGCGTCTTCTATTTTGTACTCATACTCGTATTTAGGATAGGCCTGTTAAATATAAAATATATAATAACAAAGTTCGGCACGCCACATATTATAATTAGAGCTTATTGAAAGTTTGCGTAATTTGCATTGATCGATTTAAAAGATACGTATAACTTCAGCATTGAATCTGAAAACGAGAAGAGCTTGAGCAAATTTACATAGAGCCTTGTAGTATTTATAGATAAACCTATACTAATATTAAAAGAGGTACGTTTGAAAGAGGTAGGTTTGTGACGTTGTAGTGGTTAATCTCAGGAACTACTAGTCCGATTTGATAAATTCTATATGTATATATATATATATGTAAATATATGAATGCTATATATCATCACGCTAAAACTAATAAGAGCGGGGTACCAATGAAGAACATTTCAAAATCGGGCTTTTTTTTCTCTTGAGAGCTTCCGCTGTGTCTTAGGGTTCCCCAAAGTAACTATTCCACGCGAACGAAGTCACGGGTAGACGCTAGTATTTAATAAAATAATCAAAAGTCCTTAAGAAATTTTGTGCATATTTGCATACATACACTGTAAATAAATAAAATAAAATAATAATATTAAATATCAGGATTACATATTTTTTACATTACATAATCCTATACTAATAGTCGCCATATTGGATGAAATGGTTAATGGTTGGAAGAATATAAATTCGAAGCTTACGTTTAATAAAATAATCAGAAGCCCTTAAGAAATTTGTAAATAAATAAAATTAAATATCAGGATTACATATTTTTTACATTACATAATCCAATACTAATAGTCGCCATATTGGATGAAATGGTTACAACTGGAAGAATATAAATTCGAAGCGTGCGCTTTGATTAATGGCAAGTTCTAAGAACCTATGGATTTGTGAACGTTAACCGTATATAATTTAATTTTAACACTGCTACAGAAAAACGGTATGAGAGAATCTAAACGCTTGAGTGTCTACTCACATGGGAATTCTATATACAAACATATACATTTGTTGACATTTAAAAATTTCATATATGCCATAGTCTCGTGTACAAACTTAACCCTTACCACTCCTCGGGAAGAAACAATAGTAGGAAATTACATGCTGGTATATTACTAAATTTCTATGATCTTATTACCCGTTGTGTTTGTCAGCTACGTATTTAACCACTCTGATGGTGCCGTCAGGTTCGTGCAGACTGTAGACTCCCTTCACTACGTCACCGTCGCGGCTCTCGTGCTGGTATTTCTTGTCGCCGGTGTGGGCGTCTTCTATTTTGTACTCATACTCGTATTTGGGATACGCCTATAAAAATATATAATAACAATGTTCGGCACGCCGCATTTAATAATTAGAGTTTATTGAACGTTTGCGTAATTTGCAAGGATTGAGAAGATATATATTGTCAACAAACTCGAGCAAATTGCTTGAGGTTTTAGTAGATGTAGAAGGTTATGAAGGTGGTAGAGCCATGCTGTAGCTATTACTAGTTTCAGCATAATGGGTCTGCTCGTCCGGGGTAGTACCACCCTCTCTCAGAACACCGACATGAAGAAACTATGCTTGCATTGTTGCGTTTCGTTTGGTCAGTGAGAGCCGGCGCCCGAGAGTCCCACCTCCTTTTCCCCTTTCCCTTCCCCTCCCCCATACACAGGCTGGCAACGCACTTGCGACTCCCCTGGTGTTGCTAGTGTCTATGGACGGTGGTGATCACTTAACATCAGGTGACCAACCTGTTCGTTGGCCGCCTTTTCAAATTAAAAAAAAAGGTATCCGAAGCCTGACGTATGCATATCTCTTTTCTATGAAACTGTATTAAATAAAATTAATTTTATTACATAGTAGTCGACGTGGTGTCCCTCATAGTGCCCTTCGGGTCCTGACTCTTGCGTTTGGTGATGTTGATCATAGGTGTTATAATGAGCCGGTGCATGATGGGTCTCGTGGCCATGACCGGCATGTAACACGATACTTTGTGACGAGAACGCGTGTCCATGATGATGATCATGACCATACTGAGGTAGCGCATTAGCAAGCGCGATGATCGCAGCCACTAGAATAATCTGTAAAAATATCAGTCAGATCTTTATAGATTTTTTTAACTCTTGTAAGGTTTTTATTTTTTTATTTGATAGGCATTTGACCTCTATCTTATCTGACGTTAAATCCAACATTAATAGTTCATATAACATGTTTTTTTTTTTTTTTTTTTCAGTTCATATAACATGTTTAGTTTTTTTTTTAAGTCTGACAGTTTTTATACCCTGAAAACGAAGTTAAAATTTGCCGTTCATAAGGTTTTTAATTTTCTTGCTCAAGAACAAGAACAAATGTAGCCACGCATATGATGAAGCAGTCTAAGACGGTAAACACAATAAAGCTAGAAGAAGACTGGTTCTCAAGTGCAGGTGCTTGACGACAAATTTTCAACGCAAGGGTGGTAGATATCCAGGTGGTCTTAATGAATGTCCTACCACCATGCTATGTTTTCCTCGCGATGTTTTCCTTTACTGAAACTCCGACTACCATTTGCTATGATTCCAACTTACGCCCATCGACTCGGTATCCGAACACGCTATAAGCTAAGCCAATATCGTAAACGGGTAACATATTTTTTAATATGAGCTACAACCGGTTTAAGAATAAATCCTTATTTAATAATTAAAGTATATTTATCATATTACAAAATATTTGATATCTAATTAATTTCACAAGACAAAGCTTTAAGATGTATTTATTAGATTTTCAGAATAATACTTAAAAGCATACTTTTTCAACTATTTGCTGTATAGTTACAAAATGAATTAGTAGTCCGGTGAAGCTGTTAAGACCTTGCATGGTCAATAGCGTAGTCAGTTCGAAAAAGTACAAAATGAATTACTTAATATTTTTTTTTTCATTTTTAGTTCTATTATAAATAAAAGTTTACCTTAGACATCTTTAACGTTATTGCTGTTATCTGTATGTGCACAAACTGATAACTAATAATGTCTCGGTGTCTGTTTTTGGTTTTTATACAAAACAATTAAGGTAATGCGAGTAAAATTTTCGTAATTCTACAAAATTTTGTAACAAGATTGTTACTTATGTGATCTTAAGTTATAACTTAATGAGACCTTGAGTTACTTATCCAGTAACATGCTTTTACTTGTTGTACCTTTGAGCGATTAAAAAAAAGTATAATATAAATTCCACGAGAAATTAATTAAAACATGACATTTATTCCACACTGGATTAAATACTGGATCAAGCGCCTCTCTGTTTCACATTTGTTAATGCATTTTTGTTTCGTTTGCATTAATGTTTTGTTTATTTTAGTATTTATTATTCTATAATGCTAGCTTTCTCCTGTTCATTTGACCTATGCCTCGAGAACAATACTTTTTTTCTGAACAAAAGATACACTTTGTCCTTTTCTGTATTCCTGACGAAATGTATGCAAAATGATGATGACCTGTTGAGTAATTAAGACGTCAAAGCATACAAATAAAGTCACATCTGATTTACTTTATTTTTGGCAACCAATCTTTTAGATTATTACTGCCATTGTCGAGTAGTTAATAGCATTACAAGTTCTTCTTCCATTCCATTTTTAGCAACCAGTCTTCTAGTAGACTATTACTGCCATTGTCAAGTGAGTATCAATATTACAAGTTTCTTGATGTAATTTCAATGAACCAACAAGATGGTGGCCATCTTGTTAGAACTTTCCATGGAGTTTTTGTGGCATCTCAGAATTCATGGTCCATGGTTATTATTTTCCATTCACTTATGCACAATAAACAAACTATATTACATAAACACCAACAATTTTACACAATAGAGAGTCAAGTAACACAAGATGATGAATAAAATATAAAATCCACTACATGACAGACCAAAATCCCGCCAAAAACTCACATCTGCATAACATAAATAGGAATTTTGTTATAATAGGTTAATACGTTTAAAAAGAACACAAAAGTGAATAACAATGTTTTATTTACAGTAATAAAATTATAAAAATCGCAGTAAACAGAACACATTTTTGGCTATAACTCTATATCACAGTTTAAATGTTATTTAATGATGGTCTTTAGCAGGAACAATGTGACGAGTACCGTGTTTCACCGTTGCGTGGAAACTGTGAAGATACGGATTTGTTATTTTATCTGTTATATAAATATTATATTAGTACATAGTATATAGCTTATATTAGAATTTAGACTCATTTAGAACTAACGTTTACTTATATAGTCCAATAAAAATGTTTTTAAATAAAATTGCTTGAATTGTATAGAGAACGTGGATTAATGTCTAAACAAAACCTTATAATGACATAAGTTTTGAGTTTTAGGCCAACGACATGGCCTATAGAATCGTCGATGCAATTTTGCTTACTAGTGGGCGTCCAGTGGTCGACATTCGACCATAGTTCATTGATTTTTTAAAGGGATATATATAATAATAATAGTTGTATGTTATAATATCATTGTTGAATGTAGAATGAAAAAGGGTAATTGGAACGTAAGAGTAAAATAATACATACAGTCGAGCATAGCAACCTCCTTCGCAACCTTTTTGGAAGTCATTTATTGACAGATGTCAAAATGTCTTTTTTATTTACATGTGTGTATATGTTGTGTAAAATTGAAGCAGTAGTGTGAGTAATGCATATTTTAATTAATTTAATGTACTTCTAATGCATTTTATATAAAATAAATAGCTTTCTGCACTTCTCCTCCATATAAACTTTAACTATGCCAAGTTTCACGTTCATCCGTTCGCCTAATTCCGTTAAAAAGAGGTACAAAGATTAGGCTTCACGTATTAATATATAGATACTTCGATATTGTTGGACTCGACTTTTATGACAATCTAACGATATCGGCTGGGTGATGGAAACCCTTATTATCTGGGTACAGAAAACCCCTAGCATCTGGGGTGTAGAAATTCGAATGAATAAACTAACACCGCCACGGTTAATCTACCCAATATAGTGTACAGCACCATTTATTGGTACACAGACGACTTAACATCGAGTAATATCTTGTTTTGAGATATTCTTCAAGCCGATGAATAGAATTATTAATTCATAAGTTTTACTTCTAGTGTATTTTAATAATAGCTCACCCAGATTCTTTGTCGCCGTAATACTCGACGTGTCTCACGGAACCGTCGGGTTCATGGAATGCGTAGTATCCCTTCACAACATCCCCGTCGCGGGATTCGTGCTGGCTCTTCTGGTCGCCGGTATGGGGATCCTTCACTTCATACGCGAAATCGTATTTAGGGTATGCCTGGAAAGTATAAAGAACTGTTTTAAATCTAATATAATAATCGTTTCACCACACTCGGCAGTCATTTTAGGTGGAGATGTAGTCAAAATCACAACTAAGAATAACTGGTTATTTTTATCATTAGGCTTTACAATGACATAAGTTTCGAGTGTTAAGCCATCGACATGGCTTATAGAAGCGTCGATGCAATTTTGTTTATACTTCGATATTGTTGGACTCGACTTTTAAGACAATCTAACGATATCGACTGGGTGATAGAAACCCTTATTATCTGGGTACAAAAAACCCCTAGCGTCTGGGGTGTAGAAATTCGAATGAGTAAACAAACGCCGACACGGTTAATCTACCCAATATAGTGTACAGCACCATCTATTGGTATACAGACGACTTAACATCGAGTAATATCTAGTTTTGAGATATTCCTCAAGCCGATGAATAGGATTATTAATTCATAAGTTTTACTTCTAGTGTATTTTAATAATAGCTTTTTTATGGTGGTAGAGCCACGTTGTAACACCGCCACGGTTAATCTACCCAATATAGTGTACAGCACCATTTATTGGTACACAGACGACTTAACATCGAGTAATATCTTGTTTTGAGATATTCTTCAAGCCGATGAATAGAATTATTAATTCATAAGTTTTACTTCTAGTGTATTTTAATAATAGCTCACCCAGATTCTTTGTCGCCGTAATACTCGACGTGTCTCACGGAACCGTCGGGTTCATGGAATGCGTAGTATCCCTTCACAACATCCCCGTCGCGGGATTCGTGCTGGCTCTTCTGGTCGCCGGTATGGGGATCCTTCACTTCATACGCGAAATCGTATTTAGGGTATGCCTGGAAAGTATAAAGAACTGTTTTAAATCTAATATAATAATCGTTTCACCACACTCGGCAGTCATTTTAGGTGGAGATGTAGTCAAAATCACAACTAAGAATAACTGGTTATTTTTATCATTAGGCTGTCAATAATCAGAAGAAGAATAGAATATTCTATGCCCCGATATTATTTTCTTATTTCTAGAAAACACACAGCAATACACGCTCCGTATTTTGCCACACAATAATGAGTAGGTACTTTATAATATAGAATAGATAAACACGTGTCAAAATTTACAAAAACTAAATTAATGCTAATACTTAATTCATACATTTAGTTACTTTGAGAGGGTTTTACGCAGTATATTTTTATATTAGTGCAAAATTCATATTATTCTTATCATATAATGGTATGCACTAGCTTTTGTCTGCTTTTGGCTTCGCTCGCGTTAATGCAGAATTTATCTTTCCCTCAGGAACAGTACTAGAACAGATTAGAAGTACTTTATGTCCGTACTGTATGTAAGATCGGTTGAGTAAAAGCGTTATGTCGTAACAAATGAAGTCACCCTTGCATCTACAATAGTAATTAGGATTCGCAGGTCTTTTTTTTCTTTGTTACGCTTTCACGGCATAAATAACCTTTTATCTAAACCAAAGATCACATTCCAAAAGAAAGGTCAAATGTATATTAACACAGATGAAGCTGCAATCCGAAACTAGTACTGTAATAAAATATTAGACAGTTTGTTTTGGCCATTTGTGTTTAACTAATCAATTATATCAGAATGCGTCGCGACCAGTATATGCCAGGAGCTACGAATAACGCCCACTATATCTGCATGCTTAGAAGTGTCGCTTCTTGGGATCTCCTAGCATATATCCTGTTATCGCGAATATTCAAAGGGACCCGTGATGACATGATTCAAGCCTCAATCTGGTATTTCCATACACCCATACAAGGCAAACAACTAACACGGCTGTTGTAGCTCGTTCTTACGATAAGCTGTTAAATGTACGTCATCATCTTCTTACCGTTATCCCACCTAAGTAGGGTCGGCACAACATGTTTTCCTTTTCCACGCTCGCCTATCGGATGTCATCTCAGTCATCACACCTTTTACACACATATCATTTTTCACATAATCCATCCATCCTTTGTTCGGTCTTCCTCTACTCTTATATCGATCGACCGTCATACTCAAAGCTTTTCTAGTTACATGGTCGTCTATCCTCATAACATGTTCACACAATGCCAACCTATTACTCCTTAACTTCTCTTTGACTGGTGCTATTTTCAAACTTCCTCTGATATTTTTTTCTTTGTTACGCTTTCACGGCATAAATAACCTTTTATCTAAACCAAAGATCACATTCCAAAAGAAATGTCAAATGTATGTTAACGCAAATGAAGCTGCAATCCGAAACTAGTGCTGTAATAAAATATTAGACAGCCTGTTTTGGATATTTGTGTTTAACTAATCAATAAGAAGTTGCAATAATTTGCCCCGTGGCTGGACACAACTATTATATCAGGCTGCATCGCGACCAGTATATGCCAGGAGCTACGAATAACGCCCACTATATCTGCATGCTTAGAAGTGTCGCTTCTTGGGATCTCCTAGCATATATCCTGTTATCGTGAATATTCAAGGGGACCCGTGACGACCTGATTCAAGCCTCAATCTGGTATTTCCATACACCCATACAAGGCAAACAACTAACACGGCTGTTGTAGCTCGTTCTTACGATAAGCTGTTAAATGTACGTCATCATCTTCTTACCGTTATCCCACCTAAGTAGGGTCGGCACAACATGTTTTCCTTTTCCACGCTCGCCTATCGGATGTCATCTCAGTCATCACACCTTTTACACACATATCATTTTTCACATAATCCATCCATCCTTTGTTCGGTCTTCCTCTACTCTTATATCGATCGACCGTCATACTCAAAGCTTTTCTAGTTACATGGTCGTCTATCCTCATAACATGTTCACACAATGCCAACCTATTACTCCTTAACTTCTCTTTGACTGGTGCTATTTTCAAACTTCCTCTGATAAGCTGTTAAATGTACCTATATACAATGATTACAGAAATGTTTATTGTTCAGTTGAAAGGTCAACGACCAAATACACAAAAAAATCGTCAGCGTTCAGTCATCTTATAAGTTAAAATTGAATTTTGTAAACAGGTCACAGCCCGGTCTGGTGATTTTACCCACGTATAAAAATATGAAAATGCTGAGACATATCCAGTAATTAAAATTATAGTATCAATGTAAACAGCAAATAACCGAATGCATTATATAAATGACAAACAAATTGGATATACTCAGAGTAATAACGTATGCAACATTTAATATGTTGTCTGTTAATTTAAATATATTACGGCGACTTCATTCTGGGCCTATAAAATAAGTCGCTTAACATATATTAGTCATAAAAAAACTTACATAATAATCGATGTAGTCGGCATGGCCATGTCCGTACCCTTTCGCATCACCTTTGACATGTACGACCTCTGCGGGCCCGTCGTGTCTCGCGACATGTTGAGACGAGTAAGCAAGCCCGTGACCCTGACCCTGACCCTGACCGTAGCCATGACCGTAGTCAGCCGACGCGGCAACTACAAATACCGTGAAGCATAACACCTGCGAAAATTATGAAAGGTAACACAATTTTAGTTGGTAAGTGATATTTCGTTTGGAAAATCTTAGACTTTTAATTTAATTCCTAACAAAGTTTGTAGGTACTTCGCTGAAGAAATTAATAACGTACTAATAAATGATTATGTCTAGTTCTACTAAGTAAGCTCTGATGATTATGATGAAATTTTGTGTTGTTGCTTTACTTTTCAAACTTATCGGAATACGTTTTTTTTTATGTCATAGGAGGCAAACGAACTGGTGGGTCACCTGATGTTAAGTGATCACCACTGTCCATGAACACTAACAACACCATAGGGGCCGTAAGTGCGTTGCCACCCTTTGGGGGGAAGGGTTAGGAGAGGGAGAGGGAGAGGAGAGAGGAAAGGGGAGGGGAGGTGGGTCTCCGACGCTCTCACTGACCGAACGAAATGCAAGCACTGTTACTTCACGTCGGTTTCCTATGAGAGGGTGGTACTATCCCGGGCGAGCCGACCCATTCATGCTGAAACCAGTAAGTTTCAGCGTGGCTCTACCCCCATTAAAGTACGTATTTTTGTTAGTATGATATTAAGCAAGGTTGTTAATTAGCTAGACAGAGAACTTATAATAGTGTTACATAATATCTGCATGAGTGTAAACCGAACAGCGACCTCTCACTTCAAAAATATCAACAAGCCTTTCAGTAAATTATATGATTCATAATGAAGCAATAAGAATGAAATTAATTATATAGTATGAGTATACGTAATATTTAAAACTATTGCAGTTTTTTTTATTATTTGAATAATGGAATCTTCCTTTATACTTTATTGAATAAGAAGAAATATATAATAAAACGAGGAAAAAGGATTTACTAAAGCCAGAAGTTTACTCCAAATTTACCAAATGACCACTTATCATATATATACACATATCTATTTGTTAATATATTTCCTTATGTACCGTAGCGTGCACAGGTCCGAACGGCCTATTTACGATTTTTAATAACCATCCAAATGTAATTCAAAATATTCATAATTAAACAATGGGAATCAATAAAATTACTATATATTGATATTGAATTATATATAATATTTAATATTAAATGATTGAGGACGGATACGAGTAGAGGAAGACCAAAAAAAGTATAAATGGATTCTGTGAAAAATGATATGTGCGTAAAAGGTGTGAATACTGAGATGACATTTGACAGGAGAGAGTGGAAAAATAAAACATGTTGTGCCGACCCTACTTAGGTGGGTTAAGGGTGATGATGATAATGACTATATATTATTTAATTTAGGTTATTTATATAAGTAACTTATAAATTATTTAAAAATGGCAAACAATATATGTGGCATCTCATTTAATGTCCAAAATTTGGAAAACTATAGAATACTAATATTCGCAAGCCGCGTAACTTTTACGCACTATTAAACTTAAGCAAATATAAAAATAATTATCGAATATTAAATTTACCTTTGTAAACATTTTGTACTGTTTATTTGACCGTTGTACCAGTGACACTATTTACTTGTTGACTGATGTCTATCTAATAGAATCAAAGTCTTTTATAATGTGAACTAAAGGAACCAAGGTAAAGTTGATTTCTCTCTACATCATTGGGTATTTAAAATTATGCGAGAACTTTAGTGTAGTTATTTGTAATAATTTCGTAAAGGTGTACCCACTTACACTGGATTGTATGACATTGCAATTATGCAAGTTACATTCTATAGTATTATACTGACACAAATCTAAATGAACAAAAAACGGCCTACCTCAATATGGCTACACTTGCAAGAATTTAATTACCTATAATAATTGTAGTAAAGATAAGTAAATTAACCTAATGTTTTAAATTATATAATGCAATTGAAAGACATTGACTATATTTTCCAATTATCGGTATCTTTCGAAAAATTATATGAACAAAATTACATAAATAGGAAGTGTGATGGTTTTAATAAGACGTATCACAATAAATAAAAGCAATAAAAGGTAAGACAATATGTTTTTATTTAAACAACGTTTAGTGAACTTAAATATTGTTATTAAGGTTTTGTGAATAAACTAATTAAAAAGTAAATGGTGTCCGTAACATTGTTTTCAGGAACATTTACTCATGGGAATTATATATTGCATCCGAATTATTTATAAATATTTATTTATTTGTCAGACAAAAAGTACACAAAAACTAAAATAAATTGTATGTGTCGTTACATTTAACAATGAGTTAAATTCAATATTAATAGTTCATGTAACATGTTAGATATTTTTATGATTTTCAGTTTTTAGACACCGAGAACGAAGTTCACATTTTGCCGTTCGTAAGGTTTTTATAATTTTTTTTATGATCGTCATATTCTACATGTACTAAAATTAAAAATTTTAAAATATTAGGAACGGCTATAATTGGATTTAGCTCATTTTAAAATGTAATGACTCATATATAAATTATTATTGTCACTATTTTTGACACTGTTTTATTTAATTTATTTAAATGTATCTAATACGTTTGCCGAATTTAGATTACATTTATTGAATTTTATTGTTGTTGCCTTAGGTGTTAGAAAAAATACTAATGATAACACTGAAGAAGACTATATTTACAACCAAAAATTTAATATCATATGTTCAGCCGCGTCTGAAATTCGTCCGGGAAAATAACATACATTGAATTTTTATTCGTACGTGTAAACGACTTCCAACCTACGCGTTTACTTGCATGCGACTTATTATATTTATATTGCGTAAATGAAGTTATATTGCTCCATACGATTAACTTCTCAATTTACATGGAACTTTTTAATGGTGTGCGTAAATGAAATACAAAACGTGTCGACAATTTTTAAGTAAAACTGACTTAAACCTGTTTTGGTTTCAATTTTTTTCGTTGTATAAATTCGCAAGCGTTCATTGAATAAAGCATCAGAGGTGCGATTTATTTCGAAGGCATAAGAAGTAAAATGTTTCTTAAGGTACTATTTCACAATGTTTTATATGAATTAACCATTTTATTATACGAAATTAATTTTTTTACATTATGTTTGTGATATATGCTTAATTCCAAATATTAATGGCTTAAATTATGATATTTTTTATACTATACATTTAACCGTTTGCCGTTATGCCTTTTGCATTTATGCATTTTGCCGTTCGTAAGGTTTTTAGTCTTTTTTTATGATCTACGGATTTTATATGTACAAAATTTGAAGTTTTTGAAAAATAACGTAAAATAATTGAAACAGCTAAATTGGATTAGCTCATTTTAAAATGTAATGACTCATATATAAATTATTATTGTCACTATTTTTGACACTGTTTTATTTAATTTATTTAAATGTATCTAATACGTTTGCCGAATTTAGATTACATTTATTGAATTTTATTGTTGTTGCCTTAGGTGTTAGAAAAAATACTAATGATAACACTGAAGAAGACTATATTTACAACCAAAAATTTAATATCATATGTTCAGCCGCGTCTGAAATTCGTCCGGGAAAATAACATACATTGAATTTTTATTCGTACGTGTAAACGACTTCCAACCTACGCGTTTACTTGCATGCGACTTATTATATTTATATTGCGTAAATGAAGTTATGTTGCTCCATACGATTAACTTCTCAATTTACATGGAACTTCTTAATGGTGTGCGTAAATGAAATACAAAACGTGTCGACAATTTTTAAGTAAAACTGACTTAAACCTGTTTTGGTTTCAATTTTTTTCGTTGTATAAATTCGCAAGCGTTCATTGAATAAAGCATCAGAGGTGCGATTTATTTCGAAGGCATAAGAAGTAAAATGTTTCTTAAGGTACTATTTCACAATGTTTTATATGAATTAACCATTTTATTATACGAAATTAATTTTTTTACATTATGTTTGTGATATATGCTTAATTCCAAATATTAATGGCTTAAATTATGATATTTTTTATACTTTATAGATTTTAGAACATATTGTCACCTGATTGTAAATGATTATGTGGTTGGTATTAAACTCAAATGCAGTTACCTAAACACACCTATAAGTGCTTAGTGGTGTGTTTAATTTGAGGATGGTAGCTAGCCTGGCCGGCTTAGAAAAAGCCTTAACACTAAGCTATTGGTTCATAACGATGTTTATTGCTTCAGCAAAAGCTCTAATTCAGTCACAAAGATTCGAACCTACGTTCTTCGACGCGGTGCATACTTCAATTTATATGTTCTAAATAGTATGTACTAAATTTACAGCTTAAAATTAATGCATGCATGATGAAGGCTTTAGGTAATTAGCAATGATTTTCACCTAAATATCTTGTCGACAGGCTCTAAGCATTTTATTTTTCGTGGCACCAGTTTACTGCCAGCATCACCACCATCATGGATACATTTTCCAAAACTTGATCAAACATGAAGCACCAAAGAGTGTGGAAATACAACATGCTCTCCCTGCGCATACCGTTCATATCACTCCAGTCCACGTTACGCCGGTCTATGCGAACGCTGGTCACAGCTATCCCGTGTCCTCTCAAGATATAAACAATCATGTCAACCATGAGCATGTGCATTACCAACAACCTCACTATTTCGTACCCGTCCGTCATCATGAACCAGCCCCGGTCCACGAAACCGTTGTAGATACCCCGGTTCACAGACAAGTAGTGCATTATAAACCCGTTCATCATGTCATACAAGCAACTGCTCATCGAGTACAGTCTTCACAGAAGGAATCGCATCACGAAGATCGTGGAGACATTTTTTTTCGTGGCTATATAACCCAATTCGATCTGATTGGTCCTTATGTGAAGACAGGTGACGTTTAATACGTTTGTGTCGAAGTAGGTTGAACCACGTTTCATCGTGGGTCTTGATATATTAATTAACCATTTTATTATATGAAGTAATTTTTTTTACATTATGTTTGCGATATCTGCTTATTTAATTCCAAATCTTAATGGCTTAAATTATGATATTTTTTATACTTTATAGATTTTAGAACATATTGTCACCTGATTGTAGATGATACTATTGCTGCCAGGACAACCTACAGGGAACAGAGATTAGAAAAAGCCTTACATTCGGTCTATGGTTCTATCAGGATGGTTTCTGTCACTCAAATCTCTACCTTATTGCTGTATTGAATATGTATTATGTATGTATTACGTCGACTGACGCAGCGTTCGAACACGCTAGCACAGAAGCACCATAGTTTATTTTCACAATCTAGCCAGCCACCTTATCTCCTTTTATCTATCTATATATAGTGTCAATATAGTTCTTTTATGCCTCAATCACGTCAAAATTATTGAACTTATCGGAATAGGACTATAACCGTTCCATGCGGAATTTTTCATAGATGGAATTAGGCTACCTATTGTTTGGGTTCGGTTGACCTTTGCCATTTTTTAAATGACTAACAAAGCGAATGGGAATCAGCTATCACATAAATAGATATATCCTTTATCATGTATGGGCTGTTGTATACAGTTTTAATTTAAAGTCACCATTCCACTGTTCTCCCCAAATTAGGTATTCTATTTTATATGGGTAATTTTATCTGTCGTCTGTTTTATGAAATTATACATAGGCATTACATAATTAACTTTATTCCCATTTTACATATCTTTTTAATGAAGTTCTAGGTTATTTTCTGATCGTTTTTTACAATTATCGATTTACTTAATATATATTCGTAGACATTTTTAAAACACTTAATAAGTTTTAACGTTTGACGGACGGACGTTTAAATGAGGACGTGTGGACTATGATAGTAAACACGTCAAACCTAAAGGGGACTAACTCTTATGTGCAGCTGTCTGAACAAACTAACAGATGCTTGGCGACAGATTTTCAATTTGAGGCTGGTAGATACCCAGGCGGTCTTAGAAACAACCCTATCAACATGCAAAGGTCTCATTATAATGTTTTCCTTCACCAAAACTAAGATTAGAACTTACGTCCATCAACGTTATGTCCGAACACGCTACCAACTAAGCTATCATCGCTCAATATGAATTGTTGACTAATTTATTATTATATGCAGGCCTATCCCAAATACCAATATGAATACAAAGTAGACGATCCTCACACTGGTGATCAGAAATACCAGCACGAGAGCCGCGATGGAGACCACGTCCAGGGGGTATACAGCCTTCACGAGCCCGACGGTTCTGTTCGCACTGTCAAATATACCGCTGACAAGAAAACAGGGTATGTAATATTATGCTATAATCACCGAATTGAAGCCTTATCCCACTATATCTAATTCGTAGGTTCAATCAAAACATTGACGTACCCAATAATTGATTATATAAGTGTCGTGGCTAACTAAACGATTGGTACATTCATGAATAATAAAAATCAAAAGTACTTTATGCAATTTCGGCCCTGAGAAAGCGCTTATGAACGTCAAAGTTCGGAAACAACCCAGTGATCGAGCAAAACCGGTAAGAAACTCGATCTGGTTTATCTTTTCATGATAATTATTTTTATTAACAGATAGTTATAATCGTTTTTGGTGGATCCACAGAGATTAGCGTCTTATATGTCTTTTTATATTTGATATATATTTTTACAAAACGTAGATATTCACATTCATTTTTAGTGGACGCACAGAGAGGGGCGTCGTTTCCAGACGTCTCCATGCCTTTAGACATTAAATCCAGATTGAAATGGTGCTCGAATGCACTATCTGATAAATCAGTAATGTGCTTTAGGATTTTGTTGTAAAACCTAATATTATTACCTTAAAAACTTTTTTTGATCTTAGTGAGTCTGAAACATGGAGTGACCAATTTATTGCGGTTTCTAGTATTTAAATTATGTTGGTCTTTTCTAAATCTAGCTTATCTAAGTTTTTGCGGACATTAAGTAATTAATTAATGCAATAATTAATATTTCTCTTCAATATGTATTAAGACAGATTTATGGTACACTTATTTCTCATACTATATAAAAGTCAATAGTAGTTTAGATAGCTATATTTAAAAATGAAAACTTACTAAAATATAATCTTATAGTAAG
This sequence comes from Antheraea pernyi, assembly GCA_015888305.1. NCBI lineage: Eukaryota > Metazoa > Arthropoda > Insecta > Lepidoptera > Saturniidae > Antheraea > Antheraea pernyi. The sequence continues at coordinate 84,942 of MU160280.1, forward strand.
TTTTAATTAGGACAAATTTAGAGTCTAAATTATTAATAAAAATTAGTTTTTTTTAATATCATATGAGGCAAAAGAACAGGTGAGTCACCTGATGTAAGTGATCACCACCGATAGACAATTGCAACACCAGGGTAGTCGCAAGTGCGTTGCCAGCCTGTGTTTGGGGGAGGGGGAGTGGGGTAGAGCGGAGGGGGAGAGGAGGTCAGCTATCCGGCGATCTCATTGACCGAACGAAGCGCAACAATGCAAGCACTGTTACTTCACGTCGGTTTTCTGCGAGAGGGTGGTACTGCCCCGGACGAGGCGACCCATTCATGCTGAAATCAGTAATAGCTTCAGCGTGGCTCTACTAACTCGAAAGTTTTCCTAGTTTCACTTTGCGATAATAATTTACATCGATTACTATACCCACAGATTCAATGCTGTTGTACTGCATACCGGACAGAAACACGAAGAGCCTCATCACCATCACAATGATCATCAATAATCATTCCCATATTATTATTACATTATTTATAACATATGCCATTTATTTATAAAACTACGTTTAAGCATGTAATATAATTAAATAAATTAAACAAAGTCACAAGTATATTTTTTTTTATTGAATCTAGCCGATACTCGCGACCTCGTCTACATCGTTTATTATCTCGATAATATTTTTTTTTTTGCATAAGAAAAAAACACTTCTTCACAGCAAGCAAATAGACTTCGTTGAAAGCGTAGTGTTTTTTATATTAAATTAAGCTATTGTAATAATTAATATGGACTAAATATATAGGAAGTAAAATAAAAAAAAATGATCGAATTTTATCCAGTCGTTGATTTGTACGCGCATATTTTACTGTCTTAATTATATAGACCAGTTGGTACCCCCTACTTTTTTCGTGTGGTATTGGCTTATTGTTTCCTGTTAACTAATTGTTTTATTTAAATCAGTTGTGTGCTCTTTTTATCAATAGTTATTTAATAATTACTTCTCGGACCTTATGTTAAAGCGCAATGAAATATACCTTAAATAATACAAGAATTAGTCTTCTATTTTCCCATGAAAGGCTCATTAAAATCGGTTAAGCCTTTCCGGAGATTAGCAATATAATAAATACTTCAGTTTTATATATAAGTACTAGCTGACCCGTGCAACTTCGTCTGCATCGAATCGGTTGTATAATTATTTACGACATCACATTAGAAACCTCAAAAATAATAGTATTTCTCCACTATTTAATGGATGTTATTATACATATAAACGTTCTTCTTCAATTACTCTATTTATTAAAAAAACCGCATCAAAATCCGTTGCGTAGTTTAAAAGATTTAAGCATACATAGGGATATAGGGACAGAGAAAGCGACTTTGTTTTATACTATGTAGTGATAAAGTTTTATAAAACAAATTTCTTTGAGACTACGTGAACTTTATTTCTATAATTAGCTGCTGCTCTCGACTTTTCTTGCACTAATATAGATTTGGTATATTCCTCGGGATCTGTACATTTTTATCGGACAAAATGTACCCTCAGTACAGAGGTACTGTCAGAGGACAAATAGTATGCATAATTTACTATTACTTAGGCGCTTAGTACTTAGGCATGTAAAAGTAACAAATAAACTCACGAACTCCTTTATAATATTAGTTAGAGTTATATGTAGATATATGCTTTACATTAAATGTAATATTATTGGAATAGATCGGATAGATCAACGCGAGCAACGGAAATCCTTTTCCTTATTGAGTGAAAGTCGCTTTAAAATAATATTAAATTACATCGAACGAATAGTGATGTTATAAATTAAGCGACATTTCAATATTTAGTACTATTAGTACTATTGGTAAAAAATATAAATAACACATCAAGACGAAACTTTTTTAGATTATACTGTGCTCACCATCAGGCACAAAAAAGTCACTTTGCCGTGCTACCATAAAAAAAAGAACGCCATGCTACTAAATATAGCGTAAACTATCAATCACTATGGAAGGGTCCAGAAAAAAAAAATAAAAAACTGACACGATTTTGTTCCTAAACTATTATTATATTATGTTTTCATACATATTCTAGGTTTCAATAATTTTGTTACTTCACCAATAGGTTCACTTTTTATGAAACCACTCATTCGTCAATATTGATATTAGGTTTTCGAAATCTCTACAAAAAGTTAAATGTGGTTCATGGCTTGAAGACAGTCAATGCGTACTCAGTTCTATTGATCTTGTAACAAAAAGTGACAATGACATCTTAGAGGTCACTTTCTGTAATCACGAAAAATAATGTTACTAGAGTAACAGAGTTTAGTTGATGACATAACGCTGCAATTATAAGTATATTGTACGGATCTATCGTTACAGTTTTGTTCCACTTTAATTTTAATTGTTTTTTGTTTTGTAATTTTACAAAGAAAATTTACAAACCGAAATAAAATAAAAATATTCCTGTAAAAAGTAATTATTAAAATAAAATGATTTAAATATATATGTAGTTAATTCACTAAATACATATTTAGTACTTAAGCTACCTACCTTATTTAGTTCATAGTACCTATAGACATTAATGATAACAATTGAAAAATACATTTATTTCCATTAATGTACATAAGACACAGAAGCAAATAGAATGTATTGACCATTTTAGTTATTGTCAAATGCAATCAATGAATATAGGTATATTCCAAGATTGAACCATTATTTTAAAAGGTGAAATCTGATTTGATTAAAAAAGTCGACATTTAAAGGAAACGATAGAACTTAACTAGAATACAAAGTTGAAAAAGATTTCTCTCCTTAACTATAAGCCCGTTAACCGAATACTTGGGAGTCTATTGTGTTCAATCTAACTGTCTACATCTAAAAGTTCATTTTTATTAATCACAGCACCCGTAAATAAGATTGGTGTACTAGTTTAGTGGATAGACAACCTTCACATTGGTTACATAAATTACGTCATGAAGTCCGTGCGCGTGTTGGGTTACAAACATGAAGCCCCGAGCGGTAACAAATCTATTCAATACTCTCTCGTAACGTCTCCGGTATATATTGAGCTAATGACTATGTTAATTCATCAGTTCCACTGCGGAAGTCTACGGAGAAAGAGCAACATGTTTGCAAAAGTGGGTGTTTCAAACAAAATACACCAAACTCTGTGATTTTTTACTTATATATGAATCATCTTTACAGATTTTGATACTTGCCGTCGCAGTGGCTGCGGTATTCTGCCAGGATAATGCATATCTGAAGAAACGACTTCATCAAGAGCAAGCTAAGGAGTATAAACATTCCTATGAGCATATCCATCCATCTTATCCTATTCGGGTTCCGAAGGAACCTGCGCCTATCAATGAAGAACAATACCAAACTGAGCCAGAAAGTAATGTATATACAAATGCACCCGAAAATCATGGTCATGTGTACGTCCACGCACCCGAAAGTCACGGACATATGTACGAACAAGCACCCGAAAATAACGACCATGTATACGAACAATCACCCGAAAACCATAGACCTGCTTATTCGTCCCAGAGCATAGTTCATCATCCTCAACCCAACCATCAGGATTCCGAGGAAAATAAAGATGAGCGCGTATCTCCTGTATATCAATACGTTCAGGAGCAAAACGAAGAAGTGAATACCCATCGTCCAGGACCACCCAAGTATCAAACTGTCCACTACCCTGTTCCTGTACACCACGAAGCTCACAGTACCAAATATACGCACAAGCCTCAGCCCCACTACGCACAATCGCACGAAGGATTCAGTTTTCATCGCGGTGTCCAGCTTAAACAAGTCCCCGAACATCGTCCCGTCGAGGTCCCTACTTACGAGTCCCACGACGAACCCATCGACTATTACGTAAGTTGTATAGAATATTAACTATTTATATCCGACATCTAATTTTATATTAACTTTCCATTCATTTATTCTAAACACAGAATGATCCGCTTAAATAACGATAGAGTGTGAACGCATTCAAATTGCGTAGTTTATGTAAATCAACTTTTACTATTGTAGGCTTACCCAAAGTACCAGTACGAGTATAAAGTAGAGGATCCCCATACTGGTGACAACAAATTCCAACACGAGATTCGTGATGGCGACACTGTAAAGGGCGTCTACAGCTTGCACGAGGCAGATGGATCTGTTAGAATTGTGGAATACAGCTCTGACAAGCACAATGGGTATGTTGATATTCTTAAAGAAATTTGACTATTCACAAACATTCAGTAAAATCATTAATGAGATACTTAGAAATTTGCACAAATTATATACAACCTCATTGTTGTTATTCAAAATTAATTATTAATTTTATTTTAAACTAGCATGACTTAGTTCCTATGGAAAAATGGTTTTGTTATTTCGTAAGAACTACATATTCATTGGAAATAATTGTGATTTTTTATTTTTGAAATGAAATTAAATCATTACTGTTTATAATGTAATCAATACATCTAAATACAAAACAATACATACATACATTCAAGGTAACTTATATTTGTTACATTTTAGTATGATAAGAGACACTTAAATTTTATTTATGCATTTCATTTGAAATATTTAATTTATTTTATTTTCAGCTTCAACGCCATTGTAAAGCACACAGCTCCTGGTCAGCACGTACATATTGAAACTCATCATGAAAATTAAATGTTTATTTGAAGACTGAATTGGAAACTTGTTCCGATAGTTGCACTTCGCTTTTGTTGCCTTTTTAATCTTTGTTACTAGATGTGTACCTAACTATTATTGTAAGCATATTTATTTGAATATAAGATGATTCATGGATTTATTATATTTCTTCATTTAAACCCCCTTTTCCATACATACTTATGAAAGCAGTATTTCATTTATTTCACATACGAAACGAACATTAATATATATGCAAGTTTAATGAAATAGAAGATTTATTTACAGTGCATATGTTTTAGACGGCTTCTAAAAGACATACATATAATTCTCAAGGATTTATAAAGATTGTTTAATTATCATTCATCTTAAATCATATGTAGTGAATTCACTCTTAATAAAGTACAATACATATTAACATCGCATTCTATTTTTATATAATATTTTTAAATTTACTTTGTGTAGTCATAGTTTTAATATTTAATTATAATTTTGATGATTACTATGTTAAACGATTCGTAAAAAATGCCATATTATATGTATGTCGTATAATATACATAATTTATTTAATATATTTTATCTTTCGAAATTATATTACACAATTTTACATTCTATTGTTTTTTACATTGTCGGCCTACTTCTTTTAAGTGATTATGCTATTATAATGAAACCAATTATATAATTCGGAACAAGCCACTATCTGAACTGTTATACCTAATAGGTAGCATATAATTATTGACTAAGATTTTGTGAATTGATTCATTTGATAGTACAAATAATTAAAGAAACAAAATAATATAATAATCATTTACGTAAGACTTAGACATATTATTTAAAATATTTTGTAATTTGTAATTCACAGTAATTGTAATTAATATAAAAGTGACTCATAGCGTTTGGCCGAAATAGAATATTTCACAACAACATTGAATCTAAATCTGAAGTAACTATTTGAATGAATAAACAAATATTTTTAGTTGCCAGATATATCTCGGATGCAAAAGATAAAAGAATATTTTCAAACACATATTCATTTTTTTTTTTTCATTTACATCACTGACAATAAACAAATAAAGTTACAACCAAAGGAAAACAAAAACCCAACCGCAAGAACTCCGCTTATATTCACAGATGTCATACTTAAGTAATATATAGAAATCTGACGATAACCTACATGTTTAAGTTCACCAAGCCTTTTAGGTTACAGAGCATACTAAAGATATAATTATATATACTCTTTAAAACAGTACTTTCTTCTCATATGATCAAGCAAAGATATGATTTTTTTTCAACTATTTGCTTATCAGTAACTGATATTAGTTGTTACAATTTCCCTTATAATTATTCTCTTATTAACGACTCTTTTCTTAAAGCTTTCAATGGAACATCTAAAGAATATTCATATCAACACAAATATAAAAGAACACTACAAAATATAACATAATGTATACATTATTTTCACTTGATTCTAACGGTTAATGCAGCGCAAGCCGAAATTAGATTTTCATAGTTGACAGGAATTTTCCTACTTGGCACTTAGTCATATTTTGACGATTTTATAGATTATCTTTATATGTGTTATTCTGATGTAAAATGTAAGCTATATTATTATAGAGTTTTATCAAAATCTTGGTAATTCTTTGCGTCAAAGAGTAATAAACATCGCCACAAACTTTCCCGTTTATTACGAGTACCTATATTAATGGGATTATTCGTTAATGACGTTGTACAGTACCCGACTTTCGATTTAGCATGCCGGGGAAAAGACTGAGATAGTTGTCTAACTTCGGTTTCGTATATCGTTATCTTTGTTTAACGCAGACATTGTG
>MU160281.1:0-13110 GCA_015888305.1 Antheraea pernyi
TACTTTACAAGTAAGTAGTAAGTAAAAAATAATTAAATATAGCCAATAACTACTATTATTATTATTTATTATTATTAATACATGCCTTAACGATGCAAGTCACACATACCTGGTTGTATTAGCCTCACGTCCAATATTTTGTCAACTTGGGAATTATAGGCGGTAATGTGGAAAACACACTCCGGTGAATCTTGAATGCAGGTGATATTCACGGGTACAAGATCTTCAGAAACCTGCTGCCACTTTACCGTACCTGCGCCACTAGCTGATACGTGAAATACTTCTGCCCATAATCTAGAACAAAGGATTTTAAAATTATTTCTTATATATTATACGAGATACCGTTTTAGAAGTTTCTTTGATACATATCAACCAGACCCAGAGTAATTGATATAGCTCAAAAATTTAGAGAACTGAAGTGAAAGTTTCGTTCGATAAACCCACAAACGTTGGAGAAGAAAGTAGAATAAAATGCAGAGACCACGTGCAGGAACGTGGTGCTGGAAGTGAATATTTGCGGAAAGCCCGAAATCTAATTCCATGTGGAATCTTAGGAGAGGTGTATGTCCTAACTATGGACTATTGAAGTCAAACGATGATGAAGCTCAAGACGTTATTTAATCATTTAAGGTTTAAGCCACGCGTCTTTACCTCAAAATATAATAATTAAAAAATATAAAATTTACATTTTTTTATAATATACTTTATAATTAATTTGTACTATGAAGGTATTGATCCACAAAAAGCAAAATATGGTAATGTACTAATTATTACTTCGGAACTGATGCCACCTGATTAGTAAACAAAAAAACTATTTTTGCAATTACGCACTTAATCCCGATCACTCCTGATAATAAGTAAAGTTATGACTGACGATGGATCGCGTTTATCTAGTAGATACCAATTTTTATTCTTTGTTTAAACACTCTCAAGTTAAAGGTAAATAGAAAGACAGACGCCGGGAGTGAAATCCAACTTAGTCGGAGGCGTAATAAACTAGGAAGCAAATCGCTTTATGTGAAATAGGAGAATCACCACCACGTATAAGTGAAAAACCTTATCATCTCTTATTGTCCTGTGGTGAAATAGGTTCAATAAGATCAGATCGTATAAATCCTGTGCATACTTTCCTAAAAATCACCAAGAGAAAAAATATTTTACACTAAAGTTTTCTTATCTATCATTCTTGTTATGAGCTCTTACAGATACTAATATTATTTCACGTTCGTTACAACAATCAAAGCACAAATATAGTTAGTTTTATCGCTACGCAATCTAATGGGTGTAATTTATCAGGGCATGAGAAATTGGGGGGAGCAGTGCCATCATAAGATGCCCAGCACCACCGGCAATCGGCAATTCTAACAATAGTGAAAATCAGCACCGGAGCTCGATGTAACACTCATTACAACTCGTAAGGTTAAGGATTTATAAACTGGTAATACATAAAAAATTAATAATAGAGCACACTAAAGTATACCTGTACATTTACAGATAATAGCCAACAGGTAAAACTCTCGCTGGATGTAGACGCATTAGCGTTAATAAATAATTCATGAAAAATTAATATCATATCATTGTTGAACTTGACATTTACTCAAATAGACTAAAAGCATTATACATAATAATAAATCCTATCTTTTTTATACCACTATGGTAGCAAACAAGTTTGTGGGCCGCCTGATGGTAAGCGATGACTTGCAACACCAAAGATATCACATGCGTGTTGTCAAACCTGTTTACTATCCTTTTCAAGAACCCCATACTATAGTCTCCTCAAAAAACCCCAGCAGAAAGCTCATTCCATAACCGGAATACCCGTGGAAAACCTCCTCTCGGGGAAAAAATTTCGGTTCTAAGGTAGGGTGAATTCCCCGCCGATGTCGAATGATGCGATGGTGGAAAGTAGCCATAGGCATAATGTTAAACAATTTTTCGGAACACAGCCTATTACAGAAACGGTAGAACACACATAAATAGGCCACGTGAGTATGGCAAGAGGGTACAATCATCAATAATTCTCACAGCTCGTCTTTGAGCCAAGTCAAATGGTCCAAATTGGTATTCAGGTACTCCCAGCTAGAGATGGCAATTGCACTCCATATGAGGTCGGACTTGCGTTTTGTATAATAGCAGACTTTGCCAAGGGGTGAATTACCGTTTCACATTTTTTTCACATTTCACGTTTCACATTCACTTTCGTATTGAAAGCTCTTTGGATACCAGCCTAACCTTATCATCGACATAACTAAGGAACTGAACATTGCTAGAGATTTTGACACCTAGGAATTCAACACTCTCTGCGATGGTAAGGGGTGTTTCGTAGAATTGTGGAACCACAGTAAATAGGGGTTTCATAGCGGTGAATGCACAAATTTGCGTCTAAGTACGGTTCAAATGGACTAGATTGTCCCGATCCCAATAGGATACTTTAGATAGTGTATTTTCGATTTGAAGCACAGTTATTCGTAATTTTCTACCACTACGAAACGAGGAATATTTAGACGGCCCATGTAATATGCCTCTTCAGTTCATAGTTTTATTTTATCATTAGTTTTGGAGATAGTACGGAGCCTTGCCATATGCTAGGATTGATGTCCATGCTTTTGGAGCAGTTACCCTCTACTACAGATTGTATACGTCTGCCAGACAAAAAGCCGGCAACCTATATGCACAAACCCTCAGGTAGTCCTTAAGAGGGTAACTTTGATAGAAAGCCCCTATACCAGACCTGACCTAACGCCTTCGCTAAATCTAGGCCTACTAGCATGGTTCACCTTAATTTTCAATAGCTGAAGCCTATCAGTGTGCGGTATACCCCCCAATAAATCACCAGTTGAGCTTCCGTGGCTAAAACTGTATTGGTGGTCGCTGATTAAGTCGTGTTCTTCTAGGGACATTAGGAGCTTTATATTGATTACACGCTTAGAGAGCAGGGAGATTATAGCGATAGGCCTGTAATTCGATGGATCTGATCAATAGGCTTTTTTGGGCACAGGATGCACATAAGTTTGTCTTCTACGACGACAAAACATGTTCAGTGCGGTATGAGAAAGCAAGATTATCTCACTAACAGCAACTGAACTAAAGTCAAGATCTGTTGATGTGCTGCTTCCATAGGTATGATGTAAAGAATTCACGCATACCATCCTAATCTGCTGATTTATACTGCCATACATGTCGCAAGCTAATTGGTATAAAGACATCGTGGGCCAATGCCTTACATATTTATCTGGAAAAAAAATTAGTTAGACGAGCCAAGGAGCGTATCCACTGTAACAGACTGTGCATTCGGATGTGTTGTCAGTAGAAGTTCTAGTAAAGAGCTCATATGTTCCTTGATATACAGTATTCTCGTTGAAGTATGTACCAGTTGCGTAAATCCATAGCTGTAAAGGAATTCATGAGCAAACCTCCCAGCAAGGTTAGTGGTTCGAAAACTAAACTATTCTACATGTTGAGCGTTAAAGTGTTCTCACATCACCAACTCTGCAGATGGATATTATTGGACACCTCTATTAGTCGTCAATTGCAGATGCTCAAAGAGTTGAGATGTATCTATGTCACTGCTGTGAAACGCGTACGCCTATCTATACAGTTATCAGCACCACAATCTACTCTCAACCACAATATTGGTAAATCTAAGGACCAAGATAAGTCTTCCAGGCAATGCAGACGGCGATAACGGATATCCTCCTGGAAATACATGCATATCCCGGTGCTTCAAAAGAATTTGTATTCGAGCATGTACCCGGGGTAGAGTAAGTATGATTGTATCGGCAGGGCATGACATATGCGCATCAGCACCACAATCTACTCTCAACCACAATATTGGTAAATCTAAGGACCAAGATAAGTCTTCCAGGCAATGCAGACGGCGATAACGGATATCCTCCTGGAAATACATGCATATCCCGGTGCTTCAAAAGAATTTGTATTCGAGCATGTACCCGGGGTAGAGTAAGTATGATTGTATCGGCAGGGCATGACATATGCGTTTCGGTAAGAAAAAAAAAAGGTCGACTTCACAGTCTCCAAATGCATGTGAACTGCGTTCGGATTGGAGTGATACTTCATCCGGAGGAGAGGAGGGAGGGAAGGGTGGGCCTCCGGCGCTCTTACAGATCGAACGAAACAATGCAAACACTGTTACTTCACGTGGGTGTTTATGTAGGTCGGGTGGTAGTACCCCGGCCGAGCCTACACGTTCATGCTGAAACCAGTAATCGCTTCAGTGTGGCTCTACCACCTACAAACCGATCCGCGTAGGATATCAATCAAAATTATATTTTATACTATCTGTGCCCGCGACTCGTCCGCGTGGAGCCTAGCGTAAAAAACCAGTGACTAATGAAATCATTTAAATATATTAAGTCCATTTACTTATCTACTTTCCTCTCGTACTTAAGTCGCGTCGTCATTAAAATTACAATAACTTTTAATACACTGAAGCGATTTTAATGAAACCAAGACTAAATGTTACTCGAGGTTATGCTTAACCAAAGAAAGACCGACAAAAATTTTAAAAATTGCATTTTCGTTATCAGTAGCGTGTATACTTTCATACCCAATGAGAAAAAAAAAAATTTGATATTACATACAGACACTTCGTTTTTATTAAGTATATTTATAGAAGATATAGATTCCAAGACATCTGCAACAATTTTTTTCACAACAATCTAAATAGTAGACACGTTTGACATTTTTGTTTTTCCTCGAACTGCCTACGCTATTGACCCGGCAGGGTCTTTACAGCTTCACCGGACTACTAAGGTTGGCGCTTAAGGCACACAACCGATTTGGGTTTTAGGTAACATACACAAGGGTGCACGCACACCTCGGCTTGGGCTGTTACCTGGAAAAAGACGCGTCTGTCCTAGCTAACTATTCTAAGCTATTCATACATATATACATTTGTGAACCATACAATCGAAATTGCATGATTCACAAATGAATACGTGTATATCGGATTAAATGCAACGGAGAAGATCCGGGTATTGCCCTGACCTGCACAATCGCCAGATCTCTACCCCATGGAGCACGCATGGGACATGCTCCAGAGACGTGTTTTGAAGGACGTGGACGGAGCGACAACAACCCAATAGCTGAAGGATTTGCTACAATTCCATTAGGAGCGAATACCGCAAGATGACACAAACAGTCTCATTAATTTAATGAATAATCGTTGCCGACAAGTTCTGAATAGCAGAGGAGACCATATTTTGTATTAAATTGTTCTATTCTTTCAAAATATAATAAATACATTTTCTTTAGAAATTTCGTTTTGTAAGAAAAAAGTTTAGTTTCTTATGTATCTTAGTTTCTACAGTATATTCTAATATTGTTCATTTCTGTTATTAAAAGAACTTATAAAGACAACAGCTGTTATTTTTACATCATAGAACCCTAGAGATATTATTTTAAAAATAAAATACAACGTTATAATGTGAAGAACCATCCTAAAATTTAAATTAGTACATGTTGCTTAGACTTTTTTGATGAGTGTATATAAACATTTCAGCTAAAAAAAAATTATTAATTTATATACGGTTTAATATATATTTGATAGATGTATAAAATATATAGTTCAGATTAAACATTAGGTTCTTTACGTCTGTTAAGACTCACAATGAAAGTTTTTTTTAAGTAGCTCTTAGACGAGTGATATAAACGATTATATAGAAATTACACGGTTTCCAAAGAAAGTGACGGAATTAATTATTAAATTTTGCTATAAAAAAGAGTGTGAAGGTTTAGAAAAATGTGTATGTGAAAAATATAAAGTATAGAAATCTCACTAGAACTCGAACGACGGAATTAGATTAGTGTTGCATAATTTAGGATAATTTATATTTAGGTTTGGTATCCTTAGGAAGAGTATGTAATCATTTAGTGTTGTAAGAGTATTGACACTCGCGATATCTTGACATACTCAAATCGATATCGCATGAATGCACGAGGAACTCACAAGGTCGCGTAGCGTGGTACGAATACTCGACAAGACCGCGACCTCTACATACATAGTGAAAACCTAATCTATGTGATTTTTTCTATGGTTCGTATGTTACCCAATGTACACATGTACCAGAGTCTTGTATGTTGATCTAATAAAATCCACTGTTGACATACTTACCTTCATCTCTTCTGGTAACTGTTGTTATCGAGCTGTTATTATAAATGCATATTTTAACTTATTAATTATAATTTTGACAAAGGTACGATTATAATACGATGCCTTTAAATTACTAATATTATAGATGAAATCAAGAAATTGTTTATATAATACTTTCTCAGTGAACAATACTAACCTAATTTTGATATGCAGACTTTATGTTCGATAATATATGTAGGTAATTCCAGCTCGATAACAGACACATTTTTAACGTCGTCATTTTCAATAATATGGAGTTAAATCTTGTATATTCTAAATATAAATCGGATTAAATCCTATTCACAGTAAAACACAATCTGTCTGCACTATAATCTATACGACATTTTCTATAAAACATAATTATATTTTTATTACACAATCTAGAAGCCATATTAAATCCCCGCGACATATTCGGAAATAGCTGTGGGTAGAAATTATTCAAACAGTTTGTTAATATTTGGGACAGAAACCTTAAAATACTCATAAGCTTCAGAGCCTTCGATACTCACATCGAAATTAAAATTAAGTAAGTGGGTAGATACATATAAATATTAATATGAATTGATAACTATTTTGCAACAAGACTACATTTAGAAAAATGAAAATTTAAATAGTTATTAAACAACTTCTAGTTTACTATAAAATATTATATTGGATAATATATTTAGTCTAAAATATAGTTAGTTATAAACATTAAACGAGAAATTATCATTTCAAAGTCAAATTAAAATTGTATAATCTCATTTCGATTTCAGTGGGGTGAAGTGCTTTCAATCAAACTAGATTAATTTAACTGTATTTGGGTCAGTTTAGTTTGACTTTATATAAACTGAATTCCTTATGTAGTATTTATAAATATGGTTAATGGGTTAGGTCATGTGATATTTAAATTTCGTTAATTTTTACTAATATGTGCAGTACCGTAAGTACTTTTGGTTTCCAATTGTGCAAATACTAAAAAAAATATTATTATGTGACCACATCCATGTAATACACATTTATATATATGTAATGTAATGTAAACTAGGAAGTTATGTCACTTCGATTACTCGAACTTGACTAGGTAATACCAACCACTTATTTTATATCATCTAATAATACAGTGGTGCGAATAGGACAAGCTATGTATATATTAAATTTCGAAAGAGTTATCATAGTTATTTAAAATACAGAACCTGCGCAATTGCTAATTATTAATCCTAATTGGGAATATATAAACAGGAAAAAAGGAAATTTATATTACATATAACAATTAATATTATAACTAATCCGTCTTTTATTAGATGTTAACATTATCTCTACATTTAATTTATATTATGTTAATTTATTAACAGAGTATTTAAACATGCATGATGCCCATTGTTCGAAGAAAGTAACTGTGCATTAATGTATAAATATGTTGTCATATAGCACTCATTCATCAGTGTAAAAGAAAATAAAATTATTACTTCACATTGATGGCAAATGCGCCCACACGTTTACGGGAGAGTTAAGGGAATACAAACACTCCATGTGCAAATAATTTTAAAGGAATTACGAACCTCAAAATTGTTCCAATTTTGCGCAGAAAATTTAGCAGCCTCCACACTCTCTTTAGCACCCATATTTACGAAGTTGTGAAATCACTCAAATGAACTATGACAATTTTGTTTCGATGCGTATGTTCTGACCTCGTGATGCTAATGTGCACTACGACCTGATTTTCTGATGAGAGTCGATCTTAATAAGTATTTAAATACCTCTATTTTCGGTGGTTCACAAAGTTAAAAATTCACAGCGCTGAATAGTAAATGAAGGGTGGTGTATGTTGCAGCGTGCGAGCGAGTGAGCGCACCGGGGCGCAGGACGACTCGCATGCAGGCGCGGCGCGACACGGACCGCTGTAAACACGGCCAGCTGCTCTACTGGCCCTAGCAACGCAGCTCCTGACAGCACACCGCTCCGCTGCTACCTCACTTACACGCTATCTCACAGCATCCGGCCACTCTACGTTTCATCTAACACGGTACGGGATTCTCAAACACTTTCGATTAATTCGTAATATTCCAAAGTGCGCAGAACATAATGTGCGGTGGTGTAGTTTGGCGAGCAGTATGGCAGGGCGACACCGGCAGTACCTCTAAACGTCAGACACGACTGGGTCGCGAATCAAACGTGCGTGGCAGCGCTGTGTGCGCACTGTCGCGCCAGCCACTGCCGCGCACCGACCGCCCGCCGAAAGCCGAGACGCAGCGACGCCCAAACCTAGTAAAAGATGCGATGGCCAGCGCCCTCATTTACTCAGTCCTTTGCCGAATCTAACATTTACTGAATCTTACATTAATTTTTTAGCTAAATGAATCTCAACAAGTTCCTATATATTGTTTAATATTATCTATACTAAATGTTGATATTAAGGAGATCATCAATGAACGTTAACAGCGGTGCGGCGTGGGACGAGAGCTGCGCGCGCAATCTCCCTAGACTACATTCGATTTTGGTACATGACTGTTGGATGCTTACTGTGGCTCACAGAAGGCTTTAATAGTTCATTCTAGTCGATTTAGCAGTGCCCAACTACTACGTAATATTAATATATCATTGGTCTGGCAGAGCATAATATTTTTTATTTTTAATCCGCACATGAATTTTTTTTTTTATTATTTTAATCGATTGGTTCACCAACTTGGAATATGTATTGTACTAATACTTGTATTTGGATTATTATAATTCGTATTTATAAAAAACATATACATGGACATGTGGCTGTATTGTGCCTAACTTTTGAACGTTGGCTATCAGTGTGTATAGTTTTTTGGTGGACGATGTTCGAAAAGCAATTTCATGTTTAGGATACAATTCAATCAAAACTATGGTTGAATTTGTACATTTAGTTTTTAAAGACCCGTTTAATTTTTCAGTAATCATATAATTACTGTAAGAAGCGTGATAATAACCCACTACTTATATATTATACCACTACATTACTGAATATTTGTAACAATGTAATAGACGTCAATAGTGGTTAAGATCACTTACACACGTATTAAATGTTTTAGTTTTTAATATCACGTAATTCGTATCTTATTCAATTTGTAATCAATGATTGTATAACTCCTTTAAATATCAGATGGAATTACATCTCAACGTATCAACATAAACAATTGCAAAGTGCCTTAATATTTTTATTTATTGTTATCGTTAAATGGATAATTGTATGAACGCTAATAACGGCTGGAGTTAACAACAGTGCATATAACAGCGTAGACATAAACGTCAAATTATAGGAAGAGTAACGAACCTTAAACAAAACCCTATTTGCTGCAAGTACACATGTCGACCTCTATTTGCGCTCTATATATTTCGCAAGAGAAAAGCGATGGCACACGCTGCTAAAAATTGGTTTGGATTATATTTACAACGAAGCTATAGTATAGCAACGACAGTACTAACTCGTATATTTTGAAGCGATGAAGACTTAGTTGATAATGTGTTCTGACATCCCGTCGAACTACGTAGGTACTTGCAAACTTATCGGAACTTCCGGTGAAAGAAGAAATCGTGGGGAAATATGTTTATTTTATTTTATGATGGTACGTATATTTCTAAGTTTGTGTGGCTAGCTACCACTATCAAGTTGAAAATCTGACACCAAGCACCTGTTGGTGTGTTTCGATAGCTTGCCTTGATAGCCAGTTCTCAATCAACTTATACCAAATCGTTACTTAACATCAAATGGGATTGAGGTAAAATGCTAAAATTTATATGAATTAATAGTTTATTGTACTCTGGCAAGCTTAATGCCATGAGGCATTTTCTTCCAGCTAACCAACGGTATTGATGTTAACCAAAAACTTTTGTAGGTAGTGCATATACAAAAAAAAATGGATAAATAAATATATATACATAGATATACCTAAATCTATAACAGGATTAAAAAAAAATGTAATAACAACATTGTTCTAAGGGAATGGAAGTTTACACGTTTTAATTTACATTATTAATATGGTGCGTATAATTTCAAATTGCTGTTTTCATCACTTTCTTATTATTAAATGCTTAATTAGGAGCAGCATTGCGTATTTTGAAAAAAAATTAGAGGCGGTGCAATGAAAAAAAATTTTTTTTTTCTCGAACTGACTCCGCTATTCACCTAGCAAGGTCTAAACAGCTTCACCGGACTACTAAGGCGAGCGCTTAAGGCACTCATCCGATTTTATTTGGGCAACTAGGTCAGGGGTACACGGTACACTTCGGATTGGGCTGTTGCCTGATGTGGAAATCCCTTATGGATACGCCACCCTCCCGGGAGAGAGGGTGGGTTATGTTCGACTCGCACAGACTAAAACCCCACGGTGTACCGACAGACCGTCATTGTTGGGGCGGCAAGGGATCGCTCTAGCTAATCTACCTTGTAGAGCTGCCTCAACGGTCCGCCCGGCGGAAGGTGACCACTGGACTCCTGCCTATTGAGAGACAGACTGGGTACACACCAGCTGCCTCCCCTCGTCCGCCGGACCTGTGCAATGAGGAGATGAGCCCCCCGGCCCATCCCCTCAGGTCCGGCTACGGTGGCAGGAGGAGTTGGGCAAAGCGCCGCCTCCTCCTGCCGGTCCTTCTTCAGGTTCGGCTACGGTGGCGGGAGGAGTTGGACAAAGCACTGTCTCCTCCAGTCGGTCCTCCGTTGACGGAGAGGGCCACTCAAAGGATCTACTTCGTGGGCCCTCTCCGCCGCCACCTTCTGCGAGATGACCTCCTCGCAGAAAGAGGTCATAGCTCGGCAAGCCTGTTCGCTGCCGAGTATGGCCGAATCCACACTCGGCAGCGATAAATTCCCCGTCCCTACCGCAGCAGCCAGAGTGAGGTGGACTCGGACAGAGTGTACTGCGCGGTGTCTTCCTCAGCGCCGCACACATGACATGCGGCGGTCGGCTCCCTGCGTGCGATATGGTGGAGGTACCACCCGAAGCAGCCATGCCCGGTTAGAACCTGCACCATCCTAAACGTCAGTGAGCCACTAGCTGACCCGTGTCCACTTCGTTAGGCGGTAAACATTTTTACTTGTGACTCGGTCTTCTCGAGGGCCACTCTGAGGCCCAACCTCCTTATGCGCCTGACCACGAGGATTGTGGCCATCGTGGCCAGGCGCTCCACTTCCTTCCATTCCCCCCCCCCCCGCCCGCGCGCGCAGGTAGCCCATATTTCACAGGAGCGGTCCCAGGGCCGACCCCTGTGGAACCCCCGTCTTGTGGCCCACCGGACCATATGACGCAGCAGGACGAGAGGCCGATACGCGGACGCGCAGTCCGCAGAGTGGCCCGCCTTTTCCATAAGGCAGAGCCGCCCAATCTTCCAGGGCTTCGGGAACTGTCCGACCGCAAGACACCGGTCGAACAACTCCCGAAGCCACCCCCCTAAGTGGCCCAAAGCAAGGCCGAGCAACCCGGCCCGGAATTCACGACCTATCTGAGTTAACCTAATCTAAGCCACATATTCATACTTATATGAGTTATTGAAACATATATGTGTACCAAGCATACATGCCTCAATAACTCTTATATGTATTTTGTGTCGGATAACTTTTCTAAACTATTTCAGTACGATAAGGGAAAAACTAAAATTGCTGCAGACTTCTACTACTAATAAAAGATATTTATTGTTTTCATTACACATATCACCTCCATACACGTGCACGCACACATGGAAGTGGAAGGGTTTTAGTTTTTCCCTAATATCTTTTATTAGTAGTAGAAGTCTGCAGCAATTATTGTTAGTAAAAAAGGTTCGAATGTAGACATGGTACAGCAATAGTTTTTGTTTATTTTTTGAAAATTTACGAAACTTAAGGAAACATCGTCTGTAGTCTTTTGTTAACTTCTTAAACGATATAACGACGTGAAGTTTATGAGTGCACATTTAATGCAAAAATTTAATACCTTTAACCGGGAAAATTAATAAAAGCAGAAACAAATGCCGATTTCAAAATCGATAAGAATCAGTAGTCAATCATATAGTTATCTGTAAGTTTGTACCTTCAATTTAACTATAGGTATATATCCTAGACCTAGAATGAATTACAAGACGACATGAATACTTTCCACGCAGAACAATTTCACAAACACATAGTGTATTTTCAATTTTATCAGACGTAATATCGAAACAGAACTAAACTCAAAGTTACATCGATTTGTCTACAGCGGACAATATATGTCGATTAACTATGCTTTATAATCGAGTTATCTACCGGCCTACTAAACTTGATGTTTCAACCTGCCACATGTCGTTATATGGCATAATATATTGTAACTTCGGTCTTAAAATCAGTGACATTAAGACTAAAATCAATATTCATTTGACTCGACGTTGATTTTCCGAATTTGTACATTGGTTATAGAATTTTAACGCGAGGGAATAAGTATCCATTTCAGTACTATTCACGTAGAAAAGTATTAGATTATGTTCCTTTCTGTTTGTACTACTTTTGAAAAGATTCAAGTAATCATTTTCCGCTTTCGCAACGTTAAGTTGATTATTATTATGGTCACATTATAATAATTCCTACAGCATCGTATACTATAGAGAAACATATATATATAATCTATTCTATCTATATTATAATAAAACTGTAGCAGGGCCAAATCTGTACATTAAATATTTTTTGAAAATTTTGATCGGGGTAGGCTTTGTTGTCGATATAGAAGCCAAAAATAACCCTTTTAAAATTTTTGTATGTCTGTCTGTCTGTCTGTCCCTGTGAACGCGCATCACTCTGAAAGTACTGAACCGATTTTGACAAAACTTGACACAGGGAACTTGACACGGCGGCGAGAACTCCTGCCTCCAGCTCCCAGGGCAGGGAGCCGGCGAGCGTGAAGGCCGCCGCCGAGGACACCGTCCGGTACGCCCGGATTGCCCTCAGTGCCACCGTGCGCTGCGTATTGCGGAGCGCACGCACGTTGGCGGCACCGAGGGCATCAGCC